>PVIJ01006254.1:0-94183 GCA_004024925.1 Scalopus aquaticus | reverse complement strand
CGGAGGGAGGGAAGGAAAAGGGCACAAAATGGAGTAGAAAAGAACACAAGGGACCATGGCAATGGATCACGGGTGAATTGGTGGTGGGCTACCCAAGGGGAATACAAAATGTAAAAGACATAAATAACAATAAAAATATATATTTTTTAAAAAAAGAGTATTTAGAATTGTATTGTGCCATTCATTCCAAGGGGTCATATTAGTTTTATTATATTCATGTATAAAAGAGCAAATCAGATTTGTTTCTCATCATAAGAAAACTACTCAAAATAAGACCTTCCTGAATGCTTATTGATAGTGTCCAGGTAAAAACCAATAGGCCAGACACAGTAGAGCAGGGGAGGGTTTTGCTGAATTTAAAGATTAAGTGTGCAGTTTACAGTAGCTGGTTTCTAAACTCCAGCCATCACTCCTGCTCCATAAAGGGGTGAAAGGTATGGATTGCACCTGTGAAAGTGAAGTGCAGTCCTAAGGTCTGTCAGTGTTGCAAAGATGAAAAAGAATAACTGCTAAGCTGAAAACGCAGATGAAAGTAATTGCATTTGTGGTTTGTTCTAAAAGTGAATACACAGCATAATAGAGTTAAATACACTTCTTTATAAAGTCCACATAAGGTAAATTAAAAATTCTCTTCTCAACCTACAATATAAAACATGGTACAGATTGGGATAGACATTAAAAAAAAGCTGCAGGTAATATCTGCTGATTAAAAATAAGCTAATTTAATTAATCATAGATGAATATAATTCCGTTTCTTCTCATTTAAGGTTTCAGATTTAGGTTGTTAAATTAAGATGGTGGGAATCAGATGATTTGAATCTTTTTTGGTATGAGTGTAAAGTGTTTTAATTCTAAAGCATTGAGGATAAATAAATGCAGCTAATTACTTGTGTGTACAGGAATAATGTAAACATCTACTGGGCTGGGACTCAATTAGAGTCCCTGAACTCAAGGGCAGATTTTAGTCCAGATCATCTGAAAATAACAGCATCCTCCCTCATAATTATAAGATCAATGACTGACAAGATAATTAGTATATCTGGTAATCAAGGTAACAGCTTTTGCAGATCTAATTAGAGTATATTTTGTTGCTTGTAATACATGCCAAAGGTGTTAAACTAATCTTCTGTACTTAAAGATGATGGCTGAATCTTAGGCAACTAATACATGTAAGCTATATCCCTCACTTCATAAACAGTAGGAGACAGTGAATATAACAACAGATCAGTTGTGATTATAGTACAATTAGGACAAAGCAGTTATTACTTTTAGGAGGAACATCAATTTGAATACCTAAAATGCAACCAACTGACTGAAAAGTACAGTACAGATACATACATCTAATATACAACTTGTAAATGAATGTTAGAGACATGCAATATTTACCAATGACAAAGTTAATCTATTACCACCCAAACTAATTGTGTTAACTGGGTCTCAGAATCATATAATTCTGGGTTAAAGTCCTTGCTATGACCTGTAGACCTTAGACAACTTTTGCAAAGGGAGTCTGTTGCTTTTACCTGGACATCTTGTTTTGGGGTCAAAGTCTCTTCATTTGGAGTGTCCTACCCTGGCATATGTGGTCTTGGTAAGGCTATAAATTTTCTATTCCAACCTTCCCAGCCACAGATTGGCTGCAAGACCAGGATGGTCAATACCTGTTAGTCATTCTCTGAAAGGTAACGACAAGTCTAAGGATGGGTATATGAACCAGACACGGTCAAAAAGAGTATTCTTCACAGCTGATGCATTTGCTAAGTTGGTGGTGGCCATATTTGCTACTGGGCCAGAGTGCAAGTGAGAATTAAGCCACCAAGAGAAAGCAGAGTTGAGGATAGGTATAGAGATATAAAGAGCTCTTGTAATGCTGCTCAGATCTCTGATTCCAAATATGCCTAAACGTCATATTTGTTCATTGGAATTCTTAAAATAACATCAAAAATATCTTGTTTGCTTAAACTAGCAACAAAAGAATCTTGACAAACACAACCTAATATTTCTTTGCCTTGGTTTCCTAATGTAAAATTCAGCATGAAAGTCACTAATTCATATTATACTTTGACAACTGGTGCTTTACTCCATTTAATATTTGTGATGACCTTGTGAAGTAGTTGTTAATTTTCTATCTGTTTTACAGATGGTGACATTGAAGTTTGGATATAATAAGGAATTTCTCCAAAGATGCATTCTCAGGTACTCAGCATTAATTAGTATAAAAATAATCTCAAAACTTCAATGTCATCATACAAAGAAGGTGAATTTCTCATGCAATCTATAGGTCTCACGTAAAAGTTAAGCAGCTTTCATGGACAGCTTTCCTCTAAGTGCTGTTGCAGGGATCCAGGTTCCCTTGATATGGGTGTGCTACTATTTTGTATATTCAATATCAAACCAGTGTTATATAGAGATGGAGTCAAGGGGTACAAAACATGGTGAAGACAAACTAGATACACAAAACCCCCAACTCAGATGTGACACACATAACTCCTGCCCCTATTCAATTGATTAAGGAGTCACATATTCTTCTGTTTGCCCAAAATAAAACTTAAATATATCAATTGTTTATGTCATAATTATATTGGTTAATATGGATGGGACTTGGATTTTAACCCAAACTAGGTGACTATTAGGTCCAGACCTGATACTATATTGTATTGACCTATTATCAGTATTTATTATATGTATATGACTGTGTTAGGTGAAAATGCTAGGTACTAAATAAATGCAAATATTCTTGAGAGAAAGAGAGAGAAATAAATACAAAAGAAAGGGAGGGAAGACTAGAGGAAGGGAAGAAAGGAAGAAGAAATGGAAGAAAAGGAAATAAAGGTTGGTCAAAAAATTAAATTCTTTTATTTTGTGTTTCTTTTCTCTCTGAATATTAATTTCATAAATCAGGGAAGAGATCAAAATTTAATCATTTTTAAATTATAATATTTTAGGAAAAGAAAGATATTAACAGCAGAAGTGAAACACCAAGACGGGTTACACATAAGCATCCAAGTAGCAACTCACTAAGCCACATCCATTCTGACAGTGTTTGAGTGCTGATGGTACTGTTTTGATACTCCTTGACTTTCTGTATTTGCATGTATAATTCAAATTACATCCACAGTGTTCTCTGCACTTAAGCCTGAAATTAGCTCCTTTTGAAGTTCCCCGGTTAGTTATTTATAGATGTTTTAAGGCACTATCTGTCTCTCATGAGCCCAGTAGATTTTTCCGTCCAGCTTTCATAATTTGCCATTCCTTTGCCTTGGGTAAACCCTCTGAGTTCTCTACTGAGGTCTTTGATACACAATGGGCATAAATAGTGGGAAATATTAAAACAGATGAGAGGAAACCACTATTACCAATTTCTCCAAATATGTACCACTCCTCCTCTAAAATCCCCTCAGACTGTATATAACTTTCAATGGAGGTTTAAGGAGAAGTTAGTCTAAAACTCCTATCAAGCTCAGATCCATTCTAGGTACTCTCACTGGCTAGCTCTTCCCTGGTTTTCAGCCTGATTTCGTACTAAGGGGCAGCTGACCCTTATCTTCTATAACAGAAATGTCGGAGACATTTCAGGGCCTCAGACCTGGGTCAATCTTTCCAGCAAAGCCTCCAAGAAAAGAGAAATGATTTTACCCTTCGTTGCAAATTTCACATGAAAGTCTTCATTTCCTGATCCTAGACTATGAATTACCATTTCCTTTAGGGAAAACTTCCTCCACCCAATGTATGTATGGCTCTGATATCAAAATATTTCTATTTTGGGGGGGTGCTATATATTTTTTAAAATAAAACTACACACGTGGCATAACATTTTGGTTCTAGTGAGGTTGCACCAATCTTGCTTGAAAGCCACAAATACATGTTTTGGTTAAAATGTAAAATACTTATTTCCTTGAGTGCATAACCTGGATTAATAGATTATGCCAACTCAGTAGGATTAATACAGAGTCACTGAACCTTAGGATAGAGCTTCCTAAGATACTTACTTAGACTCCTAATGTGTGAATGAATGATTTTGTGTATCTAATGCTAAGGCAAATATCTATGGGGCTTACAAATACACAGTGAGATGCAGTTCAGTCCATAAAACCTCCTAGCTGTTCTTTTGAAATAGGAAATTTACTGAAACCCATCCTCTAATGGTGTTGCTATTCAATTTTATCAAAATAAATATTAAATGTTACCATAGTAGACACACATATAATGAATGACTAACTCTATGTCCACAAGTTTAATAACCTAGTGGAAATAGCCCATTTCCTTGAAAGGAACTATCATCCAGAGCTCAAAAAAAATTAGTAATTTGCACAGGTCTGTCTACTAAAGACAATGAATCAATAATCAAAAATCTTCTAAAACAGAAAATTCCAGACCCAAATGGGTACAGTTGAATTTCAGCAAACATATAAATTCCCTAATTCTCTTTTAAAGATTTATTTATTTATGTATATAAGCTGGGGTACAGGCCAGAGGCATGGGGCAGCGAGAGGCTTCACCAGAGACAGAGTGGGGAGCAGAAAAGGCGGATCAGAAATACACTGCTGAGGGGAGCAGTGGACAAGACAGGAGAGGTCTGCTGCACCATTTGCGAAGCTCCCTAGCTGGGGATCGAACTTGTGCTGCAGTGGCTGTGGATAGCTTCACAGTGCTGAGACTTAACTCGCTGTGCCACCAGGGAGGCCCAATTCCCTAATTCTCTTTTAAAAGATAGAAGCAAAGGAAATACTTCTTAATTTATTCTATCAGGCCAGAATTACCTTGGTAATAAACAAGAAAAAGATGTTCTAAGAGGGGCCTCCTGGTGGCACAAGGGGTTAAGTCACAGCACTATGAAGTTAATGACAGCCACTGCAGCACCAGTTCAATCTCCAGCTAGGGAGCTTCGCAAATGGCGCAGCAGACCTCTCATGTCTTGTCCACTGCTCCCCTCAGCAGTGTATTTTGGTCGATGAGCCTGTTCTGCTCCCCACTCTGTCTCTGGTGCATCCTCTCATCCCCCTCTCCTCTGGCCTACACCCCAGCTCTTTTATGCATAAATAAATAAACCTTTAAGAAAAAAAAGATATTATGTGAGAAAAGAAAACGTACAGGTTAATATCTCTAATGAAAATAGATGCAAAAATTCTCAATATAATATTAGAAAATTGAAATCAACAACATATAAAAAAATATTTCAGCATGACCAATAGGTATTTATTCCAGGCATGTAAGCTGTTCCAATCGTAAAAAAAATCAATACTATCCATCATATCAATAGACCAATCAAGAAAAATATATATCAACAGATGCAGAAAAAAAGCATTTGGCAAAATCGAACGCTCATTTACTATAACTCAGCCAACTGAGAATAGAGGAAAGTTCAACGTGATAAAGGGCATAAAAAAATAAAACCCTAAAACTAACATCATACTTAATGGTGAGAAACTAGAAAGTTTTCCTCTCTAAAATGAGGAACGGGGCCTCCCTGGTGGCGCAGCGGTTGAGCGCTGCTCTGTGGAGCTGTTGGGCAGTGCGCAATGCGGGTTCAACGCCCAGCCCGGGAGACTCCCACATGGTGCGGCAGACCTCTCCTGCCTCGCCCGCTGCTCCCCTCAGCAGTGTATTTCTGATCTGCCTGTTCTGCTCCCCACTCTGTCTCACCACCCCACGCCTCTGGCCTGTACCCCAGCTTGTATGTATAAATAAATAAATCTTAAAATAAATAAATAAATAAATAAAATGAGGAACAAAACAAGGATGGTCTGAATATTCAAGATATCAGTTCTTCCCAACATGATCTGCAGATTCAATGCAATTCCAGCAAGGTATTTTGTTTATATCCACAAGCTGATTGTAAAGTTTATATGAAGGGACAAAAAGTCCAGAATAATCAACATAACAATGAAGAAGAAAACAAAGTTGAAGGACTACTTGTCTTCAAGACTTAATAAAAAATTATAGTAATCAAGACAACATGATGTTGGTGAAAAAACAAATAGATTAGTGGAACAGACGAGTGATCCAGAATTGTCCCATAAATATACATAACTTATCTTTAACAAAGGAGCAAAGATAATATTTTCAACAAATGGTGCTAGGACTGGACATGCACAAACCAAAAAAAAAATGGACAGAGATCTGACATCTTTCACAAAAATTAATTAAAAATAGATCATAGTTTTGAAATAAAACACAAAGCTATAAATTTATTAGAAGAAAACATAGAGGAAAATCTACATTACTTTCCTTGGTTTTATCTTTTACAATAGTAAATAAACAATTCATAGAATAAAGAATTGATGTGCTATGTCTAGTTAAAATTCAAAATTTCTTCTCTGTGAAAGACTGTCAAGAGAATGCAAAAACAAGCTATAAACTGAGGTAAAATATTTGCTAAAATATATCTAGAAAAGATTATCATTTTTAATATACGAAGAACTCTTTTTTTCTTGTATCTATGATTCTGTATCTCTGGAGAACTCTAATACAATGGCAAATGGATTTTTGCAGATATACTTAAGTTTACTGTTCAGTTGACTCTGGTTACGCAAAAGGAAAATCATCTTCTAGGTGGGACTAAATGTTACAGGAGCCCTTTATTTTATTTTTTTGAGATTTATTTATTTATGCATACAAGAGCTGGGGTGTAGGCCAGAGATGTGGGGGTGGGGGATTAGAGGATTTACCAGAGACAGAGTGGGGAGCAGAACAGGCAGATCTACTGAAATACACTGCTGAGGCTAGCAGCGGGTGAGACAGGAGAGGTCTGCTGCACCATGTGGGTCAGCTCCCTGGCTGGGGATTGAACTCATGCTGCAGTGGCTGCCGATAGCTTCATAGTGTTGAGACTTAACCCCTTGCGCTACCAGGGAGACCCCATAGGAGTCCATTAATCACTAGCGATTGTTCTAATTACTAGAAGTACTTCAGTGAGCAGTGAGTAGCAGAGTGGTTAGTCAAACAGATCTAGGCATGGGGCAGAGTTAAACAGGGTTCCTTTTCTGGAAGTGAAGGGGTCACATGGATGGAACTTGAGCAGTTATTAGATGCCAAGAACAGCATCCACTTGAGTCAGTAAGGAAAAGGGAACTGTTCAAAAGCACCGAGAAATTTAAGTCTGCCAATGAGAATAAACTTGGAAGCAGTTTTCTCACCAAGCCTCAGAAAAAGAACTGCCACCACCTTGATTTGGCCTTATGAGTCCCTGAACAGAGAACACAGCCTTGCCATGTGAGGCTTCTGACATAAAAAAAAACTGTGAGCTAATAAATGGATGCTGTTTTAAGTTACTAGTTGTGTAGCAATTTGTTACACAGCAAACAGAAATTGATTTTTGGTAATGTCCACCTGCCATGGTATCTGAGCACATACAACTCTAAAACTCCACATTTCAAAAGATACTAATCCTTTCTCTTTTACTCTTTGAAGGTCACCTAAGAGGATGATTTCAAAAGTATGAAAAACGTGTTAACCACAACAACAAAAAAAAATGCTTCTCACAAAGTTCTACATGTCTTCCTTTATTCAACACAAATACATATAATTTATGATCAGCAGCATAAATGTTTCAATAATCTAGCGTGACACTGGCCCATTAAAAAGCTTTGAAATAAGAATGCTGGGAATTGCCTTTTCATAGTTGAAGACACAAAAACAAAAGTCATTACTACATGATGGTAACTTATTAGAAAAGGTCTACTCACAGAAACTGTATCTCTTTCCTGAAAGATTAAAAATCTGGTTCTTAGGGACAAAGTTGACATCTGTTAGTACATAAGGATTAGACACAGGTGTCTCAGTATTGTAAATCCAACATCTGCCTTCGTTTGTGTTGAACCTTCTGGTTTAGCTAAATTGTTTTAGAAGAAGGTCCTTATTGAAAACCCAGAAGCACAGGGTCTTTTTCTATTCTAAGTTTTTAAAGAATGTTTCCCTTCAACATCAAGCTGTAGCATATAAACAATGGTCTGAAAAAATAATTGTGCTCTTTAGTTTTGCTTCAGATTTCACTTTTCACTTAATACTGTTCTCAACCTGCTGCCAAGACATCCTGGAGATGATGGATGGGGACAAAAACAAAGATTTTGGAGTGCAGAAGACATGATTATAAAAGCCAACTTTATCACTCATTACCTGAGTAAATAACAAAATCTCATATTTTTAATTTATATTTTTAATTTTGGTATTTTATTCTGCAGTCAGAATGAATACTACTTAGCAATGTAAATCCAGAACTTGTCAATATTCTAATCCAACCCAGTGCCTATTTTTGTAATATTTATTCTGAACTCTAATTATTTTGATCTCTCCAGTTCATTACAAATTTCACCAAAAAATTATTCAGTTATCCCTACTGAAAATTTTTCTCTGGATGCTTTTATTTATTCAGTACTCTGTTTTGTTTTGTGTTTTTCATCAATAGTCTTTTACATATCAAGGAACTACTACTAAAGTAACCAGTTTGAGTTAAGGATATTCTCTACACAATGTCTTATTACTTTAAGGTAGATCTGAAAAGCTCAATTCTCTAATTGTTGCAGAGGAGAGTTCATTTAGCACATTCAGTAGGGGCTTTATTAATCCAGGTCAGAGGGTTCCCATTACATTAATAATTTTGCTGCATTTCATTAACCATAATCACTTTAAGGCAAATTTTGCTCAATAATAATCACAATTGTAACAATTCAGTGGTGTTCATTTTCCAGTTTCTATAATGTCCAGTAAACACTTTTTTTTACACATGAAAACCACACTCACCAAGCTATACTTTATACGGAGTCAAAATCAGGCCATTTGGTATTTTATAAATTCAGAGCAAAACTATTATTCATTCTAAATGTGACAGCATAGCTTTAGAGGTGGGCAGCCTCCACACAAGTAATCTGCTGATTAGTGCTAGTATGCATATCAGAAGCCAGCAAACTATAATTTGCATTGAATGTCAGCTGCATAACAACTTATCAGAGAAGCCCAGATAGGAGGGTAAGGAATATCCCTTCCTTAATTATAAGTGTATGTATGCTGGTGCAAACCTACATTAGTATAACTGAGCATTCTGGGATAATAAGTTAATGCTATTAAAATTCATTACATATTCCTAATATGCATGCCAATGCTTCTGAGTGGTAATATGTCTCTGAGTCTCTGCTGAAAGTCCAGTGAGAACTGATAGCAGTCCAATCAGGAATTTCAGTAGAAGTCCTAAAGAAGGCTTTGCAACATTTTAGAAAAGATACTTTTGGTGATTGTGCATTCTAATTCAGTATTAACATTAGGTGATCTTAATTCTCTTTCCCCACCCCCAAAAAAACAATCTTTTAGTTTTGAAGGTAGGCATCTAGATTTTTTTGTAAGAAAGGAAAAATTAATTCAAAGTGAAGAACAAGTTGGTGAGGTATTAGTTTGTCCTCAGGCGTCTTGTCTTTGGCTAATACTGAAATTTACTTTTATTTTATTGTGGTAACATTGGTTAACACTATGTGATTCAGGAATATAAGATAACATCCCTTCAGATGTATATTACCATACCCACACCCACCACCAATCATTTACATTTAAATGATTGTAGGTAGCACTCACACAATCCAAAGTCTATTGTTGTTTTTTTTTAAATTATTGTTATTTATGTCCTTTACATTTTGTATTCCCCTTGGGTAGCCCACCCCCTGGACAGCCACATGCAAAAAAATGAAGCTAGATTACTACCTCACACCCTGCACAAAAGTTAACTCAAAATGGATAAAAGACCTGGATGTAAGACCTGAAACCATAAAATGTATAGAAGAAAATATAGGCAAAACTCTACACGGCATACATCTCAGCAAAATCTTGAAAGACACATCCCTCAAAGCGAAGGAAGTGAAAGGCAAGATAAACAAATGGGATTACATCAAAATAAAAAGCTTCTGTACAGCAAAAGAGACATTAACCAAAACTAACAGACACCCTACCAACTGGGAAAAGATTTTTGCACACAATACATCCGATAAAGGACTGATAACAAAAATTTACAAGGAACTCACACAACTCAACAAAAACAAAGCCAATAACCCAGTCGAAAAATGGACAGAAGAGCTCAAAAGGCACTTCTCCAAAGAAGAAAAGCAAATGGCCAACAGATAAATGAAAAAATGCTCAACATCACTTATAATCAAGGAAATGCAAATCAAAACCACTATGAGATACCACCTCACACCTGAGAGGATGGCACACATTAAAAATACAGGCAACAATAAAGTCTTTTGTTTTTATCCTTGATTTATTTATCTTACCTGACATGTCCCTAAAAACATTTGAGCTTGAGACTCCAATCATGAATGAAGATCTATTTGAGAAGCCAAATATTTCCTTAAGCGGAATGGACCAGGCAAGGGAAAAGTGATTCTGAATCGTTTGCTTACCTGCTATGTCAGAGTCTGACAAAATACAAATGCAGGCTATATTTTATCATTTGATCTAGAGATTGTAATATAATGGGAAGTACCTTTATTTGGGGGACAGGAAACAGATTTCATTCATCCATTCACTTATTCATTCAGTCATTCTAATGACCAATATGTATTTGTCCACAAGGTACTATTTTGGGGACATAATAATGAGAATTAATAATATCATCTCCTAAGATTGTTGTAAGAATTCAATTTAATGATGCATGTGTATTTATTACAAATCTTGTTTTCAGATTCCCTGACTGGCTCCTTTCATCTTTCTCTTACTTGGTACATCATCCATGCTGAAGTCTCTCTCTATGACTAGATGAAATGCCCTACTTAGGCTTGCTGAATGGGCACCAAGGTACTGAATAATACTACCTGGAAATGTGATTGAGTGGACTTTTGTAGGAGTATATTGTACCACTGGGAAATGAGATATGAAATAGAACTAAGCAGATAAACTCCTCCTTCTCTCTTGCTAGACTGTTCCAATTTACTGATTTTCTTTGGAAATCTTTAGGAAAATCCCATAGGCCAAGTAAATATACCTGAAAGATGTCTTGCTAGTGCTGTGACTGACACATTAAAATGATTGCATTTCATTTATTGTTACCTTTCCTTATGTATTTCCCCCTCTTCTTTCCACCTTTATTGTCTTGGAATTAGTCTCAAAATTAAAATTTCAATATGTACCTAGACAAGGTGTAGTCTTTCTGAACATAAAAAGGGCAATAAAAAGGTCTGAAGACCTCTTTCAGCTGTAAACGTTAAAATTCTATGCTGTCTGCGAGGATACCAATTTTTTTTTAATTGTAAAATAATCCTGTTCTAGAACTTTGTAAAGGATCAGATAAAAATGATGTTTTTTGTTTACTGTAAACTAAACTTACAAAATCAGAAACAGCTTTCACTTTCTTAAAGAGCATTCCTGGTTCCCAAAGTCTACTTTGCATCTCAAAATTAAAAGAAGTTGTATTAGACAATGTCTAAATGAGTCACACATTTCTAAATTTCTGTAATTTGTGATTCCATTTGGAGTCTCAATTTGTATAGCTTATTTAGAGGGAGGAAAATAATTACTGTGTTATTGAACTTAACAATTGCAATATGCACTAGAATTATCTTCTGTATACATTTCAGCTAGTTCTATATTTTATTCACTTAACTACAACAGCAACTACAAACCAACACATCTGAGCCTTGCAAATAGAAATATAAGATGTTGGGCTTCCCTGATGGTGCAGGGATTAAAGACTCAGCACTATCAAGCTATCGCCAGCCATTGCAGCATAAATTCAATCCCTGGCCAGGGAGCTAACCCATCTGGTGTAGCTGTCTCCTGTCTCAGCTGCTGCTTCCCTCAGCAGTGTATTTCAGTAGATCTGCCTGCTCTGCTCCCCACTCTGTCTCTGGTGAATCTTCTCACTCCCGCACCTCTGGCCTACCCCCCAATTCTTGTATGCATAAATAAATAAATTTTTTTTTTTATTAAAAAGAGCACTTTTGTTATATTCAACTTCAAGCATAGGTTTATTTTATTGTATTAAATAACTGAAAACTGTGTATATGCATATATGGACTAAAGTCTAGTGACACAAAATATGAAATTATATTATTCACTAATGATCAGAGGCATGGCATGAAATAATTAAATTTATGTTTCTATTATACAAACACACAAAAAAATTTCATTATGTAAAATTCTTAGTGCAAAATTTCTTTCCCATTTATATAATTAGTTGCCTCATGGGAAAGTTCTAAATATTTGATTATATCAATAATTTAGCGATGTAAAAACTATCTTCAGAGCATAGCTTAAATAAATAAGAATATCTCATCAGTTTATATCTGTTTCTGGCTATTATACATGTTTTTTTATGTTTAGAATTTCAAAACTTGGTCTAAGTATTATCCAATTAGACTATTGTGATATTTGGTCATTAGAAACTTTCATCGTATTGCATTTTCAACTTATTCCAATCACCCAAGGAGTGCTAGCATCAGAAATTGAAAGTTGGAAGATGACACAGTAGGACAGTATACTGATAGAACCCCAAAATGGTCAAAACATCCATGGTGCTTCATTTTTTATACAATGCAAGGAACTCCACCCCCATCCTAAACCAAATAAAAGCTTCCAGCTGACTTTATGTGGTCTCTGGAAGCTCAGCCAAGTTGCATTTCTGTATCTACGACAATATTGGTATCTAATTAAGTAATTTCCCAATGGCTGTTTGGCCAGATGCCAATACCCCATATCAAGACACAACACAGACTTGGTCTTTCATTGGTTGGTGGAAATAGCACAACTATTTTATCTAAGGCCTTCCCATTCTGTGTTATCTGTGTGTGGAACAACATTTTCATGTTCATAAGAGAGATAAAAACAAGTAGAAAAATTCAAAGTGGATGAGGTTGGCTTTAGCATATCATACCTGCCTCCTACATACTCTCCCCAACCTTCAGCACTCCAGAGTCCTTGTCTTCCCTCTAATGATGGGAACATCTTATTTCAGCCTCTTTACTGAGTGATCAAGCTCTGTGTGGCATCTTATCAGAGGATATGATGGCTTATTTGTTTTTACTCAAAGGATATAATAATACATTTCTTCATTCAGTCACTGAACAAACATGAGCTGAGTGCACATTTTGTGCCAGGCACTGTGATAGACACTAGAAAAATATCACCCTAGTAAACACAGTGGTAGGAAAGGCAGACCCTTGCTCGGTTATTCACAATTTCAATTTACTGTGTTTTAAACAAGTAAAATGTAGGTTGTTAACCCAAAGAAATAGACCCTGACTGGAGAATTTTAAACAGAAATGTATATACTTTGAATAGGAATGACTTTCTTAGAAGGACTTTCAAATCTCAGGGCTCACACTATTTCTCTTTATTCTGAAGATCACTCTAAAACACAGCATACAAACTCTTCAAAACATGTTAAATGGAATTTTTCCTGTAACATTGGGATGCAAGGTTAAGCCCTAAACATTACAAAAGGCAATAAATAGACATATATAAAAAAAGTTTCCAGATACATTAATACCTCTCTGAAATTTTTCTCAAATTTTATAAATTTATCAGTAATTACATAGTTCCATAATTTGGAGGGTACATCTTCACACCTCCATTTGTGAACACTATGTTGAATCAACCTGGATAATTCAGGATAATCTCCCCATCTCAAGATTCTTAACTGATTCACATATACAAAATCCCTTTTACCATTTAAGATAATATTCACAGATTCTAGGAATTAGGAAGCTGAGAGTATCCCACCCAAGAAGGTACCCCAGCAACAAGAAGCTTGAAGGCATGACACTGCAGGGATGAGGCCTGTGTCTCAAAAGAATCAGAGGAACATGATCCAAGTCAGAGTTCTCAAAGGCCATCCTGTGCACCACCCAGATACGCCCCATGAAGGAACCAATATGAGGGTCCTTTCCCTTCTAGAGGCAACAATGTGGAATTTTAACAGCTCCAAGCAAGTCAAGGTTTCCTCTAGGCTAATCTCCCTTGACCCTGGGAGACCCAGGGCTTTTGGGGGTTAGAGTGAAAAACAAAGAAGAATGAGACAATAAAACAAGTTCTTTCCTCTATGGTAGGTTAGTCCTAAACCACCAAGAAGTGAGAAACTGAATTAAATGACAATGAAATTTTGTTTTTTATAAAACTAAACCTTTTACTACCCCAATATACGTCTTCATTAAAAAAGTATGATTTTTCTAATGGAGAAGTATGGCTTCTGCCTGCGAGACAACCAAGGTAGGAAAATGAGATCTAACAGAGAATGTTTGAAAGATAAAGTTAGAAAGTAAACAAATCCTTTCCTATTTGTATGACACAGACTTTAGCCTATTCAACAAAGCAGTTACAGTGATTTTTGTGTGTGTGTGAAGCTAATTACATATACAGTCGAGTCATTGGCTTTTGATAAAATATTTTCATGTCTGATTTCCTATATGTGCCTGCCTAGAAACACTCCTTTTTATCAACTGCTGTGCAATCCACCACTCCCATATTTAACAGCAATGTGCTCATTCCTGATTCACATATACTCCTAACAATTCAGAGCCTGCCTAATTCTCCAGATGCATTAACTAGCGCTGGATTGACACCTTCTATGTTGTTCAGCAGTTGTTACACTGACTTCTAAATTATTTCAGGTTGGCATTACAGAGATAATCTGTCACTAATGCAAACTTGTGTATTTACAATATTAGAAACACTGTCCTGTTATTTTTTCATTATTACTGTATTTTCTGAGTCTCCCTCATTACCATGTGTATTGTTTCATTATTTACATTTTGAATGCTATTATCTCTGAGACTGTCAGCTCAAGCATTCTGAGATAATTACAATGTGGGAAGAGAATTATCTAAATATGGATCTTCCTGCTCATGCTCAAATAAATTATTGTCTAACTCTTCAGAAGCTTCTTCTGAGTCCTCATTAAGACACTCATGGCCTGGGGAAATGATGGAGCATAAACTGCTTTTGTCTAAGGGTCTAAAGGTACAGAAACAAAAGTAGAGATAGAAACTGATGAAGACTTGAAGTGAAGGACTTTCCTATGGTAATAAAGAAGGATGCAAAAACATTTAATAAAATATGTATCTAAAGCAATAAATAGCCTTGAACAAAAGAATTGTATTTGAGATTCTGAAGGTAAAACAATGACTGAACTGAATATGAAATATTCATGTGTATTGTCTTGATTTAGTGATTACCTGTTTAAGGAGCAAATAATACCCAAGGGACTTTATCCATTGCCCTAGCTTTAAATACCAACTATACATTCATGCCTTCTAAATTTCTGTATCTTTAGCCTCTCTACTGATCTTCAAGTTCAAATATTCAACATCTTGTAATCACAAACTTAACACAGCTAATACAGAAATCTTTCCAAAAAATCTCCATTCCCTCTTTCCCCCACCACACAGGCTCACTGCATTCTATGAAACTGCCACTCACTTTCCTCTCTTTTTCTAACCCCCTCAAAAATCTACTGCTGAACATCACACTGAATCACTGCAACATATAATTCCACAGGATATCAAACAAGACTGAAACAATAATACTGAAACTGAGAAACTTCTATCTTTCCAATAAACATAGCATTCTTGACAGAACCTGGAGACAGTAAATCTAATCTGACTATGACAGGGACATCAACTGTACTCTATGAAACCCAAATAATTTCCCCTGGAAAATTACTCTTACTCTTACTCCCCACAACTATTTGCTCAAGTCCTATAGGGTTATCTACAGAATCCATCCTGATTCCGTCTACTTCTCTCCACCTCCACTGAGAACACCCTTGTTCAGGAAATCATCACTCTGTATGGCCTTCATGCCACCTCCCACATGGCAGACTGACTTTAATTCTTGCCCTTCTGAACAGAGCAGGCACAGTGAACGCTATAAAATGTGCATTGTGTTATGTCTCCCTCTTGCTTAAATCTCTGGTAGCTTCTCATTACATTTAGAGAAAAAAATATATGTCGCTCCCCATGAACTGCAAAGCCCTCAATGACCTGCAATTTCAACTTCTTGAATTCATCTCCTCTCAGCCCCTCATCATTTAAGCCTTATGCTCCCTGCATCTGCTGACTTTCCTGTCCAGAATACACTACTTCCAGAAGAGATATATGCACCTTATTTATAATAGTCAAAATATGAATACAACCTAAGTGCCCATTGATAGACTGGATTAAAAAGATGTGTTTTATACAATGGAAAACTATTTAGCTATAATAAAAGATGAAATTTTGCCATTTGTAGCAAAATGGAAGGAAATTGAGAGGATTGTGCTAAGTGAAATAAGTCAGAAGAAAAAAGACAAACATCAGACAACATCACTTAGATGTAGAGTATAAGGAGCAAAGTGAATAAACACATTAAAAATTAATTACTGGACTTTAGCAACAGAGCTGAGCTTACAAAAGGAGAAGAGGGTGAGGGGAAGAGGTGGAGTGACCAAGGGCGAGGCCCACACTGTCAGTCTTCCTTCTAATGCTAAATAGTCTGGTTCCTGGCGATTGTTCTGCATGTCTGGAAGGAGTCAAGTTGGAGACTCAATGCACATGTAGTGATGGGTACTCAGTGCTTTTGGCAAAGCTGTTATCTGAGGCTCTGCCCAGCTACTTTGTGTCTCACTCATTATCAGCATAGTAGAGCTCCACTGCACAGTTCTTGTTTTAGTGTAAGGAGACCCCATCTAATTATCATTAGTTTTATTTCTAAAACCCATCCTGAATTCTTTTCCATTCTCTCTGCCACTGGTGTCCAGAGTCTCCCTGCTTTAAATGGCTTTTCTTGAAAAAAAAAAAAAAATTCGCTCTCCTGACCTCTTTTTCTACAAATGTCCCAACCATAGCCAGATTAGATTTACTGTCTCCAGATCCTGACAAGAATGCTATGTTTATTGGAAAGGTAGAAGTTTCCCAGTTTCAATATTGTTGTTTCAATGTTGTTGTTATTCTGTAGGATTATATGTTGAAGTGATTCAGTGAGTTTAGCTACAGATTTCTTAAGGGTATTAGAAAAAGAGAGGAAAGTGATAACAGAATTTTCCTCAAAAAAAAAAAATGTTCCTTGAAGCCCTACTTAGCATTCTTGACCATTTTAAGGTTAAAAGCAAACAACAAGGGTATGCCCTCAGCTTCTAAGCCTGGTGCTGCCTGCTCACAGCACATCTGTTTCTCCATGGATGAAACAAAATGTAAAAACAATAAATAATCAATTCTTCCTTCTATAATACTGCCAAGAGCCCAGAGGGGAAGAGATAATGAAGAGTTATTGAACTGTTTTCTTGGAAAAAATGTTATCCTAAATCATAGTTTTGACATCTAAAAAGTAGGTCAGAATATGTTGTTCAGTAATGTTTCCAGAACAGTAAGCTAATGTTAGATTAATAATACAAAATAATAATATAGAATCTATGACTATACCATAGATATATGAAAATTGTTTCAACAGCAATTTACAAAACTGTAAACTATCATAAGAATAATATTATCTAAAAATGTCAATATAATGGAAGAATATGATTAACCTGTTCTTTTCAGACAATAGATAAATGCTATTATGTGTTTATATTTTGTTTAGCACTCACTGTGGGCCAGTTAATACTGCATGTGCTTTCCATGTATTCCAATCCCCCCCATAGATCTTTATCAGAAAAAGAAACAAACATACAGAGGCTAAGCCCTTGTCCATGGGTATATAGTGCTCAGTAATAACTTGGGCTTCAAAACCAAGCTGCACTTTCTCTATCAAACAATGCTGCCTGTAGCTACAGCCAGTGTTAATAACCGGTCACATTCATTGAGTCCTCCCACTTTTCCATGCACTATGGAAAGCAGATTGTAGATACTATGCCATCTAATTTTCCCAACAATCCTGAGGTGAAGGATCTATTAGTATAACCTTTTCTTAAAACTGATGATGGTATGCTTTTATGGAAAATTTCCCCCATACCACTCTGCTAAAAACAACCCTGTGTTATGTTAAATTTTGCCAAGTTTAAGCAGTCTCCCTCTGGCAGCAGCTCCTTTCACACTGCCTTCATCAGTAGCCCCAAACAAGATCCGGAATTGACAGCTACAGACCATTTTCATTCTTTTTTATTCCTCTCTATTTGAGGGCATCTAGAAACAATCTCACTCTTTTTGTTTTTAAATAAGGCAGGACTATTTTTAAGGTGATGCTTCTTAATTTTGGGCTGTGTAGACCTGTCTGTGAGGCAACATTGCTCATTACAACCCAGCACTAGGACTGAACACTCCAAGAGAAAACCTATCCTCACCAAGGAAGCTCAATAACAGCTCAATCTATGAGGGCTGCAAATCATAAAATATAAGACCCTTTTCAAAAATTAAATGGACCGCACTAACAAAGGCCTTTTATAAACCTCAGTCAGTGAATCCTTTTCAAAGTGAAGCCTATAATATTCTTTTATTAGTTCACAGGCAACAAATGTAATACAGATATCAATCTTACTGGAAGAGCAGAAAAATCTCTAGAACAAACAGAAGAGAACAAGGAACTCCATCAAACAGCAGCAACTGGCATTTGAACAACAATCGCCATTAAAGGCAAAACATGTTTCCATAATTATGGAGGTGAATTATTGATACTCTAAAGTTGGAGCTTAATAATTAGAATCGAATAAGTGTTAATACTGATTACACTGCTCAACATTTAGAATGTTACTGACTTTAAAAGGCCCTAGTCTGTAGTATTTTGGTGTGCTGAACATGAATATAACCCTGAACTTTTTTTATTAGCTCTCGTTTTGAAGATATTTCATATAATTCATTTTATATGTTTCACCGTGTAAATTTATCCAGTAGGACTGCAACAACATCCTAAATCAGCCTAGAATGATGTAATATTGCATCGCATTGCATAATACCATCATGCACACCTCATCCAGAGTTGATTGTATCATTTTCTGATGCAATGCAATACTACTGCCAGGCAGCTGCTGAAGTAAGCTGACATCAGCAGTGCACTAGATAAAGTACTATTGGAAAGGTTGAACATTGAAAATATTTCAGACTGTGCAAGACAGTTTAAGCTACTGTTCCATAGAACTGTGATTATTTTATCCATTTAGGCACGATAGAGAACAGTAAAGCCTCAAAAGTGCATTAATAGCGTGGACAATTTCTGCTCTATTTGTGGGAAAGTGACATTTGCCAACCAGAGGAAAAGCATCACTTCTCAAGTGAAGAAGGCTTACCATCTTTACTTCGGATGCAAGGTTGGTGACCTAGACGAGCCTTGGGCCCCGCATATATGCTGTGTTACATGTACAACACAGCTTTCACAGTGGTTCAGTGACAAAAGACATCAATGTCATTTGCAGTTCCCATGGTGTGGAGAGAGCCAGGCAACCACATAAAAGACTGTAACTTCTGCTTGGTTCCTGCTTTTCCCGCCAGAATAACAAAGCAAAGGAAGTCGAGAATAGTCTACCCAAACATTCTGTCTGCATTGAGACCAGTTCCACATGGTGAGGGATTTCCTATTCCAGAACCTCAAGCACAATATTCTCTTGATTCATCTGATGAGGACAAGGGTGAGCCAACCTGTTCTTCTACTGTTCCGTCAGCTTTCAGTGATCCAGATCGTCACTGTGGTGCATCATCAACCCCACACAGACTAATACAGGAAGAACTAAATGACCCGGTTCGTGATTTGGATTTATTCAAGAACAATGCAGAATTGCTGGGATCAAGACTCCAACAATGCAATCTTCTAGAAGAAGATGTCATAATTACTTTATATCAAAAGTGCCAGCAGCAGTTGGAGCCTTTCTTCAGAAAGGAAAGTACTCTGTTATTTTGTTCTGATATTGAGGGCTTCATGAATGCCTTAGAAATCACTCATGACCCACAAGAATGGAGATTATTTCTAGACTCTTTGAAACTGAGTCTTAAGGCTGTGCTTTTTTTTTTTTTTAAGATTTATTTATTTATACATACAAGCTGGGGTACAGGCCAGAAGTGTGGGGCGGCGAGAGGGTTCACCAGGGACAGAGCGGGGAGCAGAACAGGAAGATCAGAAATACACTGCTGAGGGGAGCAGCGGGTGAGGCAGGAGAGATCTGCCGCACCATGTGGGATTCTCCCCAGCTGGGCGTCGAACTCGCATCGCTGCTGCTGACAGCTCCACAGCGCAGCGCTTAACCGTTGCGCCACCAGGGAGGCCCAAGGCTGTGCTTTTGCACAATGGAAACCGTCATCCATCTATTCTATTCCTGAACAGCTGTACAAGAGACAAGCGAAGAAATCTAAGAAGTAGTTTACAACCTGATTTTTTACAGGTATTAACCATAGGCCTATTACTGTTGGCATGCATTTTGTGATGTAAACATCCATTTATTGCAGATTACAAAAAACCGAGAGCGAAAATTAGAATTTGACTGCCATATTCATGTTGAGCACATACAGATTGATAGATAATGACTGATTTTATTTCAGTAACATGACTTTTCTAAAAATTTGTTAAGCAGTGTTATTTACAATGTGACAGGCACTATCCTGAATACTTTAAAAGCATGATTTCCTAAGAATGCATGGGGTAGTACAGTAATTATTCTCAGTTTACAGATTAGGAAATTGATGCTTAGCTAAACCAAGCAAATCATCTAGGGTTTTACAGTCCACAGGAAGAATTAGGTTTTGAGGGAGGCCAAGCATTCTGAACCCTACATTTTTAGTCTTGAGCAATACAGAATTGTAAAACTACACACTGAATTATAACTGGCCACACTGAACTATATAGTTCTGTAACATGGTAGTCCCCAAGGGAAGGGGAGATTCCAAGTTCCTTCTTTCACCCAAGGAAGAGTAGAGCTGAGGGGCCTCCCTGGTGGCGCAATGAGTTAAGTCACAGCATTATCAAGCTATCTAGAGCCACTGCAGCACAAGCTTGATCCCCAGCCAAGGAGCGTCCCACATGGCACAGCAGACCTCTCCTGTCTCTCTCACTTCTCCCCTCAGCAGTCTATTTCAATAAATCTGCCTGTTCTGCTTCCCACTCTGTCTCTGGTTAATTCTCTCACCCACACACACACACACACCCTCTGGCCTACACCCCAGTTTGTATGCCTAAATAAAATAAATCTTAAAAAAAAAAAAAGGAGTAAAGTTGAGCAGGGAGAAGGAGAAGCCAGAGAAAAGGAAGAAGGAGGAGAGCAGGAAGGAGACCCAGAGGAGGCACATGGAGCAGAGTGACATGTGAAGTAGCTGCACTTGCTTCTTGGCCTTGACATTGTCCCAGGGATTTGGATTATATGGAAGAAGATATTTGAAAGATCTGTAGGGAGGTTAACAATGGCAGCATTTATCTTGATTTTGTTTTTTTCTCTTTTCCTTCCAGACTTGCCTGACCCCTTTTCTAGGGTTCCCCATCAGAAAGTGCCTAAGACTTGTGGCCTCAGTGGCCCTGCTTTAGGTCAATCTGTTTGGTTGGCATTTACCTGTGAGGGGATGGGTAACTTTGGGTGCTTGATTTGGGAACTATTCTATCTATTCTTTCCCTTTACTTGTCTTTATTGCATACTAATTGTATTACAGCTCCTTTCCATTAAAGGTCTTATGCACTAGAATATGTTTTGTCCTGATGCAGCAGATGGCAGAACCTATTCACAGCACACAGGTTTGGGGGCCCCAGGGTACCCCTCACCCTACCCAGTGACAGTTCTTACAGCACCTACAGCACTTTCTCTCCTTGGCACCTTTACTCCTGCAATTCTCTCTCCTTGGGAACATGCTTCTGCCAACTCATTTCTTATTCTCTAAGATTTAGCTTAAGTGTCACTTCCAGAAGATAGTCATTTAGCCAACCACCTCTGCCCCAGCATTCAGCCAATGGCATGACTAAGTGCCTTTTGTCTGGCTTTAAATGTATGAATCATTGTGTGCAAAAAAAAAAAAAAAAAAAAAAAAGACGAAGAAGAAAGAAACAGAAGAGAAGGAATCAAGTAGACAGAGAATGATGCTATCTAGAAGTACTATAGACTTAAACAAACAAACAAAAATCTATATTCACCTGACTGTGTACCTGCTTCCAGAGAATGCTTATTTATTTACCTGTAATACAAATGCTTTGGCCTGAAGTCATAGTAAAATAAGCATCCATTATTTATTTATTAGACTTTTTGACAGTCTCTGGTTCTTATTTTAGGCCAATTTAATCACAGCAAACAAAACAAAATTATATTATAAAAATAAGCTAACTTTTCTTCCTTTCCTTATGCAGAAGGAAAGCAATTGTATGGAGCTCTCTGGATAATAAATAACTTCTCCACCTCTTGTTTTTCTTGGCAGGAATGTGAAATATTTATTACATTTCTTTCCAAAGGCTTAAAAGTATCTTCCTCCTCCAGAGAACATTATTCTGTGACCCAGTGCATATCCCAACTGCTGCCTACCTCAGCTGTGCTTCCATCTCCTGCCCTCTTGCCTGACCCCTGTCTTTCAATGTTGCCATTGGGTTAACTTTTTCTGACAATTTCTCTTGCCTTTCGTTTAAGCTGTTATACTCCATATGGCTCCTCAATCTTTGAACACAAACTCTACAATGCAATAGTTCACCAAAAAATCTCTGCACTATTGTACACAGGACAGAATTTAGCACAACTCTAAAGAAAAGGAGAACACCTAGACAAAGAAAGAGAGAAATCCCCACTTGTATATAACCCTAAGTGTAAAAAAACTATGCTTCATAATCAAATGGCTACTTTTTACTTGTGGACAAATATTAGAGCAACCAGTCATTGTGGGTAAGCCCGATACCCAAACCAGATGAGCCTACTGCTAATAATCAATTGTTGGGGTCTGATTTAGTACTCAATGGCAAGTTAACCCATGCAGTTTTGTTTTTTTGTTACTCTCAGAACTAAAAGCAAACAGAGTCAAAAATGTTCTTAAGAAAGTATTCACCAATCTCCATTAATACAGAGGATGGATAAGCAGTTACAAGGGAGGTTATCTATTTTGAATCAATATAATGGGTAAAAACAAGAAAATGGAAAAAAAAATATTCAAATGTCTTTGTGCTAGGCATTGGCAAATGTTGAAAATGAGATGGATTTTCAACTGAAGATTAAAAATTCTCTCAGCATTTATATATTTGGTTTTGCATTTAGCAAAGCAAAAAAGAGAGAAGATGGGGGAAGGAAGAAAAGAGAGAGGAATAATAGAATAGAGGAACTAGGCCACAAGATAGCAAGAGAACTTGTTGAATTCAGATTGTGCAGCTGAGTGCAGAATATTCTCAAGAAACAGTGCTAACCCCTGTGACCCAACTTGCTCATCAGTTAGGCAAAGCTAATTAGGCCCATTCACATTCCCTACCTATAAAGCACAGTTCATATTAATTAACTTGGACATTTGGAACAGCCTGAGCTCCATGCACACGAAGGTGAAAAGAGTATTTCATGGTTGTTAACAATTACCTATGAAATTATTTAAGTTATCAGAGGACTGGCACAGATCTGCCCCTGGAAGAGACCTCTCATATCATTGCCTTGACATACTGTTCATATTTTGAAAGGGGAAACATTCCTCCCATCCCTTCTCATGACTTCCTCTATCTTATTTTTTGTCTCTTTTTCTCCTAAATATTGTTTCCTTTAATAATGTTGTCACTATTCAGCATCTTTTGTAGCCCTCATTCAATGTGGCCGCTGAGTTCTTCCCTTCCCCCTGGGAGCTCTGGGAGCCACCTGCCCTCAGGACAGATGGGTCAGCATGTGAAACTGGAAGGGGACAGTGTTCCTGGCAGTGCTGGCACTTCACTGCGCCATAAAGACCAAGATCAGAAGAGATTCTCTGTCATCCAAGCTCACTTAGCTACCCAGCAAGAGAGAAATCAGAGAAGTTTATCAGCAAAGAAATGTCTGCTTGATTCGAGCACAAGGAGATTAGCTTCTGTGGGTAGACTTTTACCCACATTCCTAAGTGAAAATTTGTATCACATGTTCTCCTCTGGGCTTCATTTCTTTTCCCATCTTAGGCTCACAATTTCTCTCGCTTTGTGCAAGCTATTTTTCTGGAACTCACCCATAAACACAACATGAAGGAAACACTTGGACATCTTCCAGCTCACACTTTACAAAAGTTAAAAGAGAGGTAGGAAATATCTACTGAGGGGGAGAAAGCAAGTCTCTCTGCAGCTCCAAAACTCCCTCTCATTATATTTTGGTCTTAAATATTATATCCTTACACTATAAGGAGAACTTCCAAATCATATATTCAGGAGTCAATATGTGATATACTTTATGTCATTTGTAGAAGTAGAAAATCATGGGAGAGTTAGCATTTGCTTCACCAGCTGTTCTCATGGAAATCCTAGATCCAAAACCATTGGAAGTGTCCCTTCTCTGTACCTCACCTAAAGTCGGGTATTATCCTTACTATTATCGAGGAGGAGGAGGATGGTAATGATGATGATAAATTGCTAACATACAGTGCTATATGTAAAGAACCATTTTGAATGCTTTTCCTTATTTAACCCTCACAATACTATGCACAGTTATTGCACTCATTCCCATTTTACAGATAAGAAAACTGAGGTGCAGATAGGTTTAGTGACTTGCCCAAGCTCACAAGTTAGCAGAGTCAGGATATAACAAAGACAAAGTCTTCCTTCTTAAGCATCTAAAAGTTTTCTTCCTTTTTTTCCATCTGAAAGCTTGTAGCTCTAGAATTGAGCTCTGAAAACAAGAGCCAAAGGACTGTAAGGAGGGATTTCCTGAGATTTTATTGTTTAAAATTTTTAAATAAAGGTTGATATTCAAAGATTAAATAATAATAATAATAATAATGTTGTCACTATTTTCTATGATTTTATATGTAATCTTCTAAAACTAAAAGCTAATATCAGTAAAAAGTGATGTACCTTCTTCCAAATACCCCTTTCCCCAATAGAGGTATCGCATATCTGTTCTTTCTCTTAACACACTAAACCAAAGTTTCCAGTCATGTTACACTAGTGAACAGAAAATCAGTGCTACATTCTCTCTTAAAACCGTGAAACATAAATATAAATACATTTTTAGTATAGCATTGGCACCTAATTCTGGACAATTACAAAGAGTATTTGAGGATTGACTTTACTATGAAAATATTTGTTTGTGAAAATGTTTTCACACACACAAAAAAAAGCAGAGATGTAAATGTTAGCCTTATTCTAAAGTAAATATATCATGAAGCTATATCATTGGATATAAACCTTTATTCTGCCTCTGATGCTATTGCTTCCCCCCATCCCCGACCCTCACACTCTTGTGAAGAGCATTTCCACTATGACTTGAAAGCATGTTAACCCTTCTGCATTTTGGATAGTTCCTAAAGTTTTGGAGTTTTTTTGTTTGTCTGTTTGTGTTTTTTTTAAGGTTAGCTTAGTCTTTGAACCAGAATAAATTATCTGGGATCCAATTCATAATTTTTCAATTATATATATATATATATATATATATATAGTTGAAGGGGAAAGGGGAAAAAGATATAGAAAACTTCAACAAAATCACTAGTTTTAAAACTCAATCAACTATGAAAAAAAGATCAAAAAAAGGATAAGATATGTGGGTAAATCTAGTTGTTCTTATATTTGAAATACCTATGGAGCATGTAAAACAAGGGTTTTAAGTTAAAGGTATAATAGTATTTCTCAGAAATGAAGAGTAAGCCTTTCTAGACTGAACACAGTATGTGACTGTTTAGGAAAAATAGCTGAAAAAGACTCTATCAACTTTTATTATTATGAAATTTCAAAATGGCAGGCAGAGGAAAAAGTCCTTAAAATATTCCAAAGAAGGAAAAACATGTCACAAAGAACTAACAAAAGCAATGCTATCATCTTGTCACAAAACAAGAGGGAGGATTCAGGGGTCCCTTAGAATAATCCACCCTACAGCAACACAGATCTATAAGCTGGGAGTGAAAAAGTCACTATTTACTCTTCTATACAGCAGGAGTCAAGAAGCATGGACCTGGGAGGGGCCTGCCAGGGAAAAGCTCTTAAGACTCTCTGCTCAAAATTGAAAAGAGGACTTCACAGACACTGGTGAGGACAGACAAGGAGGCTGGTTTTATTGGTTAGCAACAAAGTACTGAAAGAACAGTCAAGGGAGACTTTCTGGGCTCAAGAGACTCCCTGAAGTGTCTGGGCTTGAGGTCTATATAGGCTTTAGGGCTGGTGTTTGAGAGCGAAATAATTAAACTTTATTGGCTGCAAAAGCGAGGAGAGTAGACATGGGTGACATTTTTTATTGTTGCTAATGGTGACACAATCAGCTGCAGCTCAGTGGTCACACAGAGCTCGTGACCATCTACACAGTTGGTCTTATGGAGGCTGTATGCCCTCCAGTTTGAACCAATTGGTCTCAGAGTCTATGATTTTTTTTTTTTCTGGGTTTGTAATTCCTTTTTAAAAGCAGACAACTTGAGAAGCTATGGAGAGATAACTTAAGAATTCCCAGGCTGGGGGAAATTAGTAATAAAAACAATGGGCCAAGAAAATTTATGGGAGCAGGTGTCCAGGCCTACAGCCATCAAGTTCTTTAACCTCTTGTTTAGTAGCCCGTGAAAACAGCAAAATTTGTACCTGAGTCCTTGTCCTAGGACCCTTCCTCTCTCCATCTCACTTATGTGTGGGATCTAAAACAGTTGAACTAATAGAAACAGAATAGTATGATGGTTGCCAGGTGCTGAGTGTGAAGGAAATGGTAAGTTGTTGATCAGAGTTCAGGTTTCAGTTATGCAGAATGAGTCTGTTCTGGACACCTAATGCACATCACAGTGACTACTGTCAGTTTATAATTCTGCATTATATACTTGAAATGTATTGAGAGTATATCTTAATTGTTCTCAACCACCAGAAACAAAAGTTTCTATGTGATGCAATGGATATGTTAACTAGCTTTATTATTTTATAATGCATGTGTATATCAAAGCATCACTGTACATCCTAAATAAATAGAATTTTATTGACAACTATCCCTCAGTAAAGTTGGGGGTGATGATAGGGCAATGGTAGAAACACAAAAAAGAAAATAAAGATGAAGCCAACAATCAATGAAATCGAAAACAAAAATAACAACTGAACTGCCATACCACCCTGAACATATCTCATCTCGTCTGATAACAAAAATAACAGAAAACTAAATGAATTAAAAAACTTATTCTTTGAGATCAATAGAAGTGATAAGCCTCTATCGACCCATATTGGTCAAGAAAAATAGAAGATACAAATTATTAATATCAGGAGTGACATCATTATAGATTCTACAGATATTAAAGAATTTGAAGGGAATATTATGAACATCTTTACACAAATAATTGAACAACATAGCAAAAATAGGCAAATTCCTTAAGCGACACAAATTACCAAAACCCTCTCCAGAGGAAACAAGTAACCTGAAGAGCCTCCATTAATTAACATCTTCCTACAAAGGAAACTCTAAGCTTAGAGGTCTACATTGGGAAATTCTGCCAAACATTTTAAGAATAATATCAACCCTGCAGTAATTCTACAAGACAAATGAAGAGTCAATAACTTTCATAACTTACTTATGAATTCAGTTGTACCTTGATTCCAAAGTTAGAGAAAATTTTACAAAGAAAGAAAACTAACTACCAATATCTCTCATGAAGATAGATATGCAACTCTTAATGAAATTTTTAGCAATTTCAATGCAAAAATGTATATAAAAAGCAATATATATATAACATATGTGACTGAGGTTTATCCCAGGAATGATATTGACTTATGGTTAAAAATCAATCAATGAAATCACAATATAAATAAATTACAACAACAACAAAAATGATCTCAATGAATGCAACAAAAGCAACTGAAAAGATCCATCACAATTCGGCAGCCTTTTATGTGATAAAAACAAAAACTTTTAAAGTAACTGGTATTTCTGTATTCCAAACACACACAAAAAACCAGAAATTTAAAAAATGAAATGACATTTATAAAATAAAAAATATTCAATATTTAGGGATAAATATAAAAAATACTTGTAAGATTTTTATTTACACTTAACTTATAAAATAATGCTGACAGATGATAAAAATGTAAATGGAGAGATAAATGGTGTTCATGGATCAAGTGCCTCAATATTGCAAAGACAGAAGTCTTTGAAAATTGGCCTATAGATTAAATGCAATTCAATCAATATTTTAGGGCATATTTTTTGTAGACATTGACAAGTAATTTTAAAAATTCATGTGAAAATCTAAAGAAACTAGTATAACCAAAGCAAATTTTGAAAGATAAACAAATTTCTAGAACCTATATTACCAGAACTCAAAACTGTTGTCCTGTACTAAGGATTTGAAGATGAACTGGAGAGTAGTAGGTAGACCTGAAAACATATTTATTGACATTTAGTAATCAGGACTTGGTATTTGTTTACTGGGGTAATATAAAAAGATCGGTAAAGAATGACTCCAAGTTTGAGGGCTAGATTAGTAAATGGTTGGAGCACCAATGTAAAAGCCAAACTTTGTAGGAAAACACCATGAGTGTGGTTTTTATTATATTTTATTTGAGATACATACTTAATGCCAAAAAAAAATAGTAGTTTAATGGGATTCCAAATATGAATCCACTGAAATTCCAAAGGTTAGGCAGAGTTGTAAGACCAGAGCAAATGGGTGTGAATTAAAACAATATATGAATGGTCTAGATTGCCTAATAAGAGTGAGTTAAGATAAGATTTAAATACTGAGACCAAAATACTAAGAGAAACTAACATGGCTATGCAGAACAGAGGATCTTAAAATATAAGTAGAAGTTTGGATGATACAATTCTCAAAACATAAACTAGGAAAGATCATTTACTAGAGTCAGAGAACCTTTAAACAATCCAAAAAATTAGAGTCAGTAGCAGCTCCCTGTTGCTAGACATTCTGCTCTGATTATTAGTTAGGAGAACTCTTTGATGGACATGTAAGAATGCAGATAATTCAACACCACCCCCCATAGAACAACATCTGCACTTAAACTTTGCAATAAATGGTTCTTGTTTAGACTTTGCACTAATTATGGCAGTTACAATCATGTGGGTAAGGGGGAAAATTGGCAAAATTCCACATGGCATCTTTAGCCTCATAAATTTGAAAGGAGAAAATTTTTCAACCATATTGCTGCTAATTTTTAACCTGCCCACACCTGGTATAACATTGCATGTTATGTTTAAGTAACACACATGGATTTATTAATACCACCTTTGACTGGAATAATATAATGACTTGAGATTACTCTTCATGTTTTCTAAAATAGAAAAAATTAAGTCAAGTGACAAATATATAAATGTACTATTTTGTTTTCTTGAAAGTTATTTTCATGGTTTATATGATTAATATTGAACAGAAAAGCTATATTTCCAATCTTATATTTAAAGCTAAATATTAAATCATAAATAAAAATGCAAAGAAATGATTGGCAATCCTTTATACATTAACAACCAAAAATGTATATGCTAAGCTCATATATTTTACTCATAGTTTAGTTCAAATCAGATTTCATCAGCACCTATTTTAGAAACTTCTATCATGCTTAATTAACTGATTTACTACCCAAAAGCAAATTAGAACTAATAAGCTAGTTGCAGACAGACCCTCATTTTGAGACAAGAACATTAATGGCAGCAAGCCATAATGACAGATAAAGAGGAATGTAAAAGAAAAAAGCTTTAGAAAGCAACACTCAGAACTCCCAAATCAGACATACTTAATGCCATTTAGTGTAAAACAAGCAACTTGCTATATTTCACTTGTCCCTGATTGTAGCATTATACAGTGACTTGAGATCATAATAAAACAGTCACCAAAACATTAAATATAATATTATGTGAAATTCATTTTTTTAATTTAATTTGTCTAAAATTTGTTAATAATATGATTCCATTGTTTATAAATTTTACTTATGTGAAGCATAAGTTTTCTATAATAGTCTCCCTTTAAAATAAAACTCATTCAAAAGAACACAAGGGGCCACGGAGATGGATCACGGGTGAATTGGTGGTGGGTTGCCCAAGGGGAATACAAATGTAAAAGACATAAATAACAATAAAATATATTAAAATAAATAAATAAATAAAACCCATTCATATATATAGAGAAAACAAACACAAAGATGAAACAAAAATTAACTTTTGACTATAAGGTCAATTAATGGTTACCAAAAGAGAAAGGGGAAGTGTTGTGAGTAAATTGGGGGAAAGGAGACAAAGGTATGGCTAAGTATAGATTTGGACTTTCAAGTGTGTATTTAATATAGTATATGCACATGTTGATTCTTAACTTGAACAACTGAAACTTATGTAAGTTATAATGCAATATTACTTCAATAAAACAAGTAAATAAAACTCATTCTTGAGAAATAATCATCTCTTTAAAGATCATTCATGACTTCAAGTATAAAATACTTAATTGACGGCCAGCTTATCTCTGTCATTTAGAACTCCTTAACTTCCAATTGATATCACATTTATTTGTGTAGAGTTGTTTTAACGCCTGTTGGATTATGAAATTCTTAAAGATAGAGAGTAAATATTAGACACTTAACTTCATTTTTGTATCATAGATGCCCAACTAAAGAACGCAGTGCCTGACTTGTATATCCCGCTAAATTTTGCTGTGAACTAAAAACTACTCTAAAAAATAGTCTAATCAGAAAAAATGTGTTGCTTACTATAAAAGGCAAAAAAGTAATCAAATAATGACTTTACAGAGTCTTAAATGCTATGAGAGAGGCATTCAGAGGATACAACAGAAGCACCCAAGCAGACTGGAGTAGAGAATCATGGCATGGATGTCAAGAAGGCAGATCTCTGTTTATTTCCTAACTTCCTAGAGAGAAAAAGAATTTAAGAAATCCTAATCTATGCAGAAAAAAGGGAGACATACTTTGGAAAGTCCCCTTTTAAAAGAAGGAAAACATGTTTCTAAACTGCCTTTCCCCAAAAAAGGCTCTTTGGTCATTTGCAGAATTTATGTTATTAAAAAAAAAACTAATTCCTAAAGAGACATTACAGCGAGATGATAAATCTAGAAAAAAAATACACCAAAAGGCTAAATTTTTCCAGGTTTGATGAAAACTATAAACCCAAGAAGCTTAAACAATACCAAAAATAAGAAGCATGAGGAAAGCACACCAAGGTATATCATAATCAAACTAATCAAACCAACACTAAAGAAAAGATGTTAAAATAAAGATATTATGCACAGAAAAAAAGACAAGAATGAAAGTAGATTTTTCAACAAGAACAATGAAAGAAGATAGTGGATGAATATTTTTAAATAATAAAATAAAAGCTTGTTAACCAAGAATTCTACACACAATGAAAAAAAAATCAAAAAGTGTCAAGAGGATTGATAAATAGTAGACTCTACTATAAGAGATGTTAAATGAAGTTCTTTAGGAAAAAGGGAAATGATACCAGATTATAATATAGATCCAAAAGGATAAAGGGCATTGGAATTAATGAGTGCATGGAGATATATAATATTTAAATTTTTTGTTTAACTCTTTTTAAATATAACTATTTAAGCCAAAAGCAATAATAACGCATATGACTTTAATACATGTACAAGTATACTGCATGGCAATAAATTAAGTTAATTGTATGATGACGATAGCACAAAGCCAGACAAGGATAAGTGGAAATATACTATTATGTTATGTAGTAGAACAATGTCATTTGAAAGCAAACTATGATGAGTTAAATTATATACTTACAAGCAACAGGGGAAATAGTAAAACAAATAATTATCACTAATAAGCCAACAAAGGAGGTAAAAAACAATTTCAAAAAAATCCTGTTAATTTAAAAGAAGGAATTGGTGGTGGGCTGCCCAAGGGGAATACAAAATGTAAAAGACATAAATAACAATAATAAAAAAAAATAACAAAAAAGTGATATAAATATAAAACAAATTATAAGATAGTAGATTGAAACCCAACCATATGAACAATTATATTAAATATAAATAATTTAAACACCCTCATTAAATTAAAAGACAGTGAGTGTTGTATTGGACAGCAATGCAAGATCCATGACATACTATCTATAAGAAAACATTTTCAAATAGAATGCAATAGATCAAAAGTAAACAGATTTTTTTAAATGCCATACTAGCAATCAAAATAGAGGGAATGACTATACTAATATTAAACAACACAAATTTCAGAGCAAAGAATATTAGTAGGATCAAAAAGATCATTTCATTATGACAAAAGGTCAATTAAGAGGACTTAAAGAAACAAACTCTTAATAACAGAGCTTCAAAATACATGAACCCCAAACTAATAGTATTATACAATGAAATTAAAGGGTCAACATTTTAATCAGCTATTTCTCTATTTCTCTTTCAATAATTGATAGAATAAGTAGAAGACAGTAAGGTCATAAGAGATTTGAACAACATTGTCAAACTTAACCTAATAGACATTATAAACACTTCACCCCAAATCAGCAGAATATACGTTCTTTTCAAGCGCAACCAGAATATGTAGCAAGAGAAAAATATTCTAGGTTAAAGAGAGCTGCCTTTTTCTGCATGTTAAAGGGAGGTGATTATGATGCTAGGCACAAAAAGTTGAGGTAAAGAGGTCAAAGCAACATGGAGGTAAGTAAGAGCCTGATTTGGAAAAATAGTCAAGGAACTTTATAATGTCAGAAAATTTATATAACTAATTCAAGTTATCTGTGTCAGATGTGCCCCTTCCCTTCAATGTGTAACCCCAAATCTCAGTGAATGTGTTGATTTCACAGTTGTCTCTTATGAGCATCACAGGGATAAGGAAGGAATAGAACAAAGGAAAAAGAAATACTCCCACATTTGATTGAATCCAGTGCAGAGATAAAGAGGTAGCCTCAAGACTCAGAGTAATGAGAATTCAATAGAAGTCGGAAGCTGGAATCAGAAGTGACTAGCACAGATACATTTGCAGAAAACCTCAAGTAACGGACTTGCCATAAAACACAGTTACAGGGTTTGATCTGACCTTAGCCTGATGCTTAGAAGCTGGGTGTTCCCGGTGAACATCTGTGTTACATTTTTTTTTTTCTCCTCTCACCAGCAACCACAAGAGAAAAGAAGTTTTATAAATTTATACCCCTGTTGTTAAAAGTGATTCCAAAGCCTTCTTCCTAGAAGGCAAAAGTGGCTACAAATCATTTTTAAATAACATTTCCATTACATACCTATCACCCGGTTTAATTTGTGTATATTATTCCCAAAGACACAGCAACAAGTTGATACCAACACTGAACAAAAATGAGAAAAGAAGTAGTATATCTGCAGGGAGGGAGATCAGAGAAGTAGACAAGGTCTAAGTTCCCATAATGTGACTAAAAGCTAAACCCCTACTGCTTATGTTTCTCTGCCCACTTATTTTCAGCATTTTTTTAGCTGATAGAGCATAGACGAACAGGAAAATGCAAAACAACTCCCCCCCCTTTTTGGTTCTACTAACAGGCACAGAGTGAAAAAAGCATTAGCTTTAGGATAAAGCATTTCAAACTGTTTTAAAACATATCCCTAATAAAGGGGAGGGCTTGAGCACTCTGTCACCTAGGGGGGGGTTCAAGCAGGATATTTTACAAAATTCTCTGTATTTGAATTTTTGAGAGTACTGGATCTTGGTACCATTTGCTAGTTCATATTGTTCAGTCTGTTTGTAAAATTTAAAAATTTCCCTGGTCTTACTGCTTGGACCATGAGACTGCCATGCAAAGAATATTTGCAGCCCCAGAACACCCAGGGTCAGAGACTGCAGTGGGACAGAGATGGTCTAACAGTCTGGTACCAGTACATGGTGTTCACGCAGCTATCTTTCCTCTATTCCCCAGATGTCACTCCATAAGGGTGGTGAAACTCTCCAGATTACACTCCTATTTGTCCTCAGTAGCCTGTCACAATGCCTGCCTAGAATAGGAGCATGCTTAATAAGTAGTTGTAGAATTGGATTATGAAGAAATTCAAAGAGTGTGAAGAAGTCCAGAACAGCACAAAAAGTGTTTATAGTCACAGTCAAGGCAGGAGTTTCAATCACTGAGTGGTTATAAATCAGGTATCCCCCTGAGATGGGGCTGTGATTTTTCCCAGCTATCAAAGCAGGACAATTCCTTAAACTCCAGTGACAGGTGGCCAACAGGGTAGTTAATGTTACAGAGATTTAGGGAAAGCATTTGTGGGATTTTTCTCAGCACAGCATGTCACAAACTTGAAACTATAGGCCAACATGAGAAGTTAGCAGTATTACAAATGACCCCCTTCTACTTTCTGAGCATTTTGACCATCCTTTTCCAGGAATGAACTCCTCTTCCCTCTCTCACTACACAGTCCAAACTTCCCCATTCCTCCAGCCTCAACAAATACTAAGTATTTCTTATTTTAAAAGCTAGTGATTCGGTAAATAAATTTTTAGCCAGATGTTATGACTACTAAGAACTTCGTGCGTTGTACCCTTTTCTGTCATATTAGCACTGGAAGAAACCTTATCTTAACTCAGGCAAATGTATGAAAATGGGGTTATTTGGGGAATAAAAAGAAAATTAAATTAATTAAATGTGAATTAAATGTGAAGGCCATGTAGCAGGAATGTTAACCCAAAGTGAAAAAAAAATTTTTTTTTTTCATTTAAGTGGCATGGGGAAGACATAAAACCAGTTTGTTTGACTTGTGGTACTCCTCTTAGTGCCTTACTACATTTAATTTAGAAGAACATTTTTTCAGCAGTATAACAAATCTAAATTAAATATCGAGTGAGCTCATTAGAGAGTTTTCCTTCATCTCTGAGAATATAACATGCATCTTGCATATGTGGGCTTCTTTATTAGACATTAACAAAATATAAATCATAGTGTGTCATGTAAAATTAAAAATTAGAGACACAATAGAAAACTCTCAATTTCCCCTTTGTTTTCAAACTTGGTCTTCCCCTCCTTTTTCCCTCTATGCTCCCACACATTTTTTTGCTCCCTCACCTCCCCCCAAATACTGACTAACCAACAAGCCACAAAACTGGCAAGAAGAGCTCTTCCAAACTACTATTCTGATAGTTATTGGATAGACTGGTACCCACAAAGCCAAGCCAGAGACATGAAAACCTTAACATTCCCCAACTGAAAGTTTTGCATCAATTAAAGAAGACCCAAACCAAACCACAAAGATACATCTTGCCCTCTCCACCTTACCCTGTATAAAAGTCTAGTCCTGTTTCTGCATGGACTCATCCCATCTTAAGGTTTTCCATACTGTACATCAGCTGAATAAAGCTTTTTTTTAAAGATTTAATTTATTTTTGCATATAAGCTGGGGTGCAGGTCAGAGGTATGGGGTGGTGAGAGGGTTCACCAGAGAGTGGCGAGCAGAACAGGCAGAGAGACTGAAATACACTGCTGAGGGGAGCAGCGGGCAAAGCGGGAGAGGTCTGCTGCGCCATGTGGAAATCTCCCTGGTTAGGCATCGAACTCGGGCATTGAACTCGCGCCGCAGACACCGACAGCTCCATAGCGCTGCGCTTAACCCGTTGCACCACCGGGGAGGCCCTGAATAAAGATTTTAATGTCTATTTGGGTTACATAATATCATTCCTTTTGAAACTCTGTGAATATTAACATTCAAATATAAGCTTTTGTGCTTTGAGGAAAACATGTGTGACATATATGTATGTGTAGATAAACACACATGTCTATAGCTGCTGCATGTTTTACCAAGGACAACCTCTTCTTCATTACTGACATCAAGTTGTTGGTGGGGAAGCAGAAGGATTTGACTAAAGTGTGATTTCTCCTGGACAGGTAGTAGATTCATTTCTCCCTTATTGGATATCCCTTTTATCTGATCCATCTTTTAAAAAGATAAGTTTCCTTATCTTTGTAGCCTAATATATCAAAAAAATAATATGCCATGGAGTCCTTACGATCATTTACTAACCACTTGTAGACATAACAGATTACAAAACCTCTGCTTTAAAGAAAATTACTAATATGCTTCTTTCTTGAGCTATAACCAAGCATCTGCACTCATGACATGTTTTTTATTTGTTAAAATGACCTACTTTATTTTGATAAATTTGTAGATTCTTCAGAGTTCTTCAGAGTTGGAAAGGGACTTTGAAAAGTTGTTATTCATTTTTGCATGAGATATCCCACATAATATATATAACAAAAATCGCATCTTCACACTGAAGAGTATGTTTTACAATTTATAAAACACCCATTTCAGGCCTTCTAGTATGAATATAACACACAGACATGCAGAGTCATCCAGTTCCTCCAAATCTAGGTTTTGGATATTAATAAATGAATCTCAATGGTTGCAATTTCTCATCTACACAAATGTATAAAGTCCGGTTTTCACAGAAAATTCCTGGGTGTCCTCAGAGATGCTTGTGTACTGTTTTTTATTCAACACTCTAGCCAGCCTGCCTGAGATGTTTCCATAGCAACTCCAGACATTTCTACCAAGACTTTAGTTCAGCCTCAAACTCTGCCCCATCACTGTTACCATTCCTGGGACTGAATACCCTCCCTGGAAGCTCAGTCTAACATATGTTTTCCTTACACAGGCCACTCCTTCTGTGCCATTCTCACTCTTGCAGAAAGCCTGTGGCAAGATTGCTTGAACCCAGAATTGTTAAGAATGGTTCCTTCAATTCACAGGCATGTTCACTTTCTCCTGAGGGCACAGAGGCACAGCTGGAATAGCTGGGTCAAGACAAAATACAAGATTAACCACAGTCACATAACTAGAGCTGTGATCGCTTTCTAGTACACAGACCCTATCTTTAAGCCTACACTGTGCTTTATGCATTTTTATGATGAATTCTCTCAGGGCCACCTTTGTCTTTTCTTGCTACCTGAATTTGATGGGGTGACTCCTGTTCATAATGCTTCTTAAAATATATTTGAAAGATGGTTTTCGATAGGATCAGTCTCTCACCTGCCAGGCAAAAAGTATCCTATTGATGAATAGAATTGAATACTCAAGAGAAGAATTGCCATTTGTATTACTCCCAGGTTCTGCTGGGTCAAGACTATTGTTTTATATTTCTTTTAAGAAAAAATTTTTACATCTTATTACCTCCCACTCTTTCATTCAAGTATTGCTTTCTGGAGAAGTCTGTCTTCTGAAAGCCTATTCATATTACAGATATTTAGCCCCAACTACTTTTTTCCATTCTGAAATATAAATTACCTATCAGTTCTGATAAAAAAAAATAGCTGATAGATAATTTATCAGAGTGGTGAAAAATCTATGATGGGCTCCAGTTTTCTAACATACCTTTTAAAATTCAATTCTCCAGCTTGAGCCCAAATTCAGAGGCAAATAGTTGGATATACCCCTCCCTTAATCTGGCCACCATGTTTCCATCAAAAAGTCCTAATTGATTTTTTTTTTTTGCCTATCTTGCAATACAAGACAGATAATGACTTTGTGATTTTAAACTTCATTATTTCCCTTAGACAGTATTACTACATACATACTTATAATTAAGTTCACCAAAGACCTTCATTGATAAATCCAGTGATCAAACTGATTTATCTGGCTGTTCACTGCTCATTTCACTAGGTAATCTCAGGCTTAACAGTTCAAAGCTGAAGCCCCATCATTCCCGTTCTTGACATGTCCCCACTGCCCACTTACCCATGGGAATTTCTTAGTTATCATTAATGTCCTCCTTCCAATTGTTCGGGACAAAATCTTAATATTATCCTTGAATGCTCTCTTCACACCCTGTCTATTTCATCATCAAATCCAGCCAGTTCTCCAATTTATATTCTAAATTTCTGCCATACATATCACATCCCCCAATACTACTGCCAAATTCTCACCATCTCTTACATGGCTTAGTGCAATAGCATCCTAACTGATCTACTTGTCAACACAGCAGCCCGAATCATTCTGTGAAAACACAAGCCAGCTCATGGCACTCTTTTTATCATCCTCTGACAACTTCACATCTCTTTTAGAATAAAGTCCAACTAAGTTTTTATAATGGCCTGCCAAGTTCTGACTGCCCTCCCACCTCACACCATGACTCTTACTTTCCTTCCTCACACTCTCTGCTCCAGCCACATTGGTTTTTGTGTCCTTGCACACACCAAACACACTCCAGACTCAGGTCTTCTGGGATGTTGTTCCTGAGACTCCTACATACCCTGCTTCCTCATTTCCAAGTTTGCATTCAAATATCACGTTGTTATTAATAAAAGATAAACAGAAGTTCTGATGGACTACTAATAAAAATTATTTGCAAGAATGGACAAAAATCAGGTTTTTTTTCTCCTATGTTACCAATTACAATATTTTAGTATTTCAGGAAAACAAAGAAAATTTTAGCTCTAATTTTAGGGAAAAAATACCCCCCAAAATGTTTGATTTCTATCTTTTCATTTTTATGATGGTATTAAAATCCCCTAAGCTTAATATTTGTTGTCTTCTTTTCCAAATGTTCTTAGGTGATTTGATGGCCAAGATCCACTTGTCTGATGCCTACTCTGTACCGCTGGAAGTTACCCCACCCTGAAGGAGGCCTAGAGTTTTCCATTGCCATACTTTGTGCACAATGGTCCCTCCACTGAGATCATCTCTACTCCCACCTCATACTATTGAATTTTTCCATACACTGTGACCCATAAGATGCCACTTCCTCCACTGAGAATTCTCTGATCTCTCCTGCAAAAAGGCACCTCTTCTTCCTCTGAACCAAGAGTGTGGATTTGCATTTAGTGTATCTGTTCTTGTTTGTGATCTTTTCATGTGGTCTTTGTCCCCTAAATGGGTATGAAGTGTTTCTTGACAGTATATGGTGTATTTTATTTGTTTTTTTATTCCTCATTGTGCTTAGAAGTACTTCACATAAAATGATAATGTAATAAAATGTTAATTGAATAATTACATGAAAATGGAATGACTGATAAGTATATTCCCTGTTTTAAATTATCAGTATTTTTAGACTGATTCAAATAAGTGGCATTGTTAATTTAATATTAATAATAATAGTACTTGAATTGCTTCCAATCTGAGATTCTTATTTAAAATTTGCTTTCATTATCAAATATATCTACTACTAGTATTTTCCTCTTTTTTGTTTTGGGGTGCGGTTGCATTTATACAAGAGACAAAATATGCATAGTGCATATCAACATTGGATATGCATAGTACATATCTACATTGGTTATATATCCATATCTACACTGAATATGGATTTCTATGCATAAGTATTCAGCAGTGGCCATCCACTTTAGCAAAAAGCATGTGCATATCAAGTTATGTATATAAACCTGTGTGTGTTTGTATGTTTGTGTGAGCACATAACTTTTCAAGTTGGGTTGTTGATCAAAGATGGGAGTAGCTAATATAAAAACCCTTAGGCATTTCCAAGGGCCAGAATACTTTGAAGTGTTTCAGAAAGAACATATTGACCTCTTTGGAGATAAGGATTGTGTGCAGCAATCAGACATGACTATCTAATGTTGAAGATCAAAGGGTATTGACTGAAATCTGCAGTTGCCATAGCTACTGAGCCTTGTGAATTTACTGTAGTTCTCTTATTACAAGCACAAGATTTACAGTTAAGACCATCTTTATTGACTAGAGGGGTTATCTGTTCACTAAATCTGGGAGTATACCGAAATGATTTTAAGCCCAAGTTGTTTTGTTAAATTGAATCTGATTGCATGGAATTAAAATTAAAATAAAATGTTCCCAAGGAACACATTCATAATCTACTCTAACCCTATCAATCATTTTAGGATGTGCAAAATATCCTAACAACACCAGTCTTGAAGGAGAAAATGTTTATGAATTATTTTCATATGGGGCAGGTTCTTAATTGACTGTAACACTGAAAACAGACAGTAGTGGCAAGGTTGACAAGTAGGACCAAGCCAGCTATTCTCAAATTGCCTCCCACAAAGTAGTGTAATACCTTTCCCCTGGTGACACCAAGTGGATTTCTGAAGCTAGATTTTGAATCCCAAAATCTCAATCATCAAAGCATGTCCAGTTATCTAAAGCTACTTTCTAAAACCTTTCTTCAAAAAGGATTTTTAGAACATAATCCTACATTTGGCTGCCTTCTTGACAATTGATCTGGTTCTCATTTTCATATTAATTCTATTACTCTAAAGGTCATTTTATTTATTCATCTAAATTATAAATATATATTTGTCTGTTAAGCCACTAATCCCAATGAGGTATTTGGCTGGGAAAGAGTGAAAATGAGTAAGTCTGCCAGCAAGTCCCCAGCTACTTGTGGGTGTAACTAGATTCTCCCCAGTTGTTAGTTGCCTTTGTGTTCATGAATGTGCTCCATGTTGACTCCCCTGGGTTGAAAGGTAAGAATTTGCAAAGCTTATCTTTTAGTTTATTATACCAGTAACCGAAATAAATGCAGTGAGAGTACCTAAGTGGAAATCCAAAGTGTGATCTTAGCAGACTGACCAGGATTGACTTCTTGCTCAGATCACTGTCTCATTTTATTAAAAAAAAAAAAAAAAAAAAAAAAAAAACAGAAAATAATAGTTTCTACCTCATAGTTTTTTGTAAAAATATATGCAAGGTGCTTATCTGAGTGCCTAACATATAATAAGTGCTTAGCAAAGTTGGGTTACAATTTCACTGATTATAGTAAGGATTTTTTAAGTCAGAAGGAAGAGAAATAAAAGGCAAAGCAAAAAGTCTTATGATTTCAAATATCATGTTTAGAAAGGTACAGGAAGTCACTTCTAGTTATTGTACAATCCCGTATACCCCCTGATTGGTATATTACATTTTAACTTTTATTCTAAGGAATCATTTTCTTGGAAAATGCTACAGTTATAATGTAGAGCTTAACCAAAATACTTCATAATAACTATAAATGAAACTGAATCCCAGCAGTGCAAGTATCAAGGCATGACTGGCTTTTCCCCTCTGCATGCCAGCATTGCTGGCGTCCCACTCAGTGCAAGTCACCTGTGAGCAGCCCCTCCCGACGACCTGTCCCCAGTGCAAGGGGCCCCACTGGCACTCTGGCGACCATCCCTAAAATGTGCTGCTTACAGACAGCATCCAGACTACTCCAGTAGCTTCCCGCTGCCCAGGGCATGCAGCCCCACCAGAGCTGCAGCAGCAAGGTTTCCTTGCCTCAGAGATTCTAACAGTGGAGGCTAACCCCAAGTCCCACAGCTCATGGTTCAGGACTGCTGGGAGGAATGTTTGGGCCCTACAGGTCCAGCCTAGTGATGCAGCTCCCTGAAAATACAGGGAAAGAGGCCTGCAGTGCACCAGGCAATGTGGCAAGTTCCCAGCAGCAACCCACCTTGCAGTCACTGGAAGGTGGCTGCAAGTCTGCAAGTCTCAGTACTTTTGCAGGCCCCCATCATGGTTAAACCCATCCGCAGTGAAGGGCACTGGATACAGTGTGCCTTGGGATGGTCTGAAACTGGCTTAGGTCATGGCTCCCCAGAGCCCAACTGCCCATGAGCCTACCTTGACTTCAGTGCAGGTCAGACCTGGCCAGGCACTGGAGTTTTCCCTTTTGTATCTGGCACCAGGATTGCGACTGGACCAATCAGGTTAAAGCTCAATGGAGCATTAAGGTTCTAGCTCTCCAGTTGTCATTTGAATCTTGAGGTCAGTATGCAGATTGAAAACAGTAAGTTAATTTGTGCTTACCTGACACCAAACAGTTAGGATTGAAAAATGGTCCAATCAGGCTTGTAGGATGAGGAACTTGAGTCATGTATTATCAGAGCAAGAGCTAGCTTGATTCATTCAGCACACAGGCTCCAAAGAGATGCATTCAGCTATGGCCTCCAGATCATCACAGACTTCGCAGACTCTGAGACCTTACAGACTACTGGAACTTCACAGACCTCCAGATTTTCATACCTCTGTAGATCTGCACAGAGACCTAGCCACTGCACCTGCCACTGGACCTGCCTTTGACATCTCCTTCAAGGAGCACAATCAGCCTGAATATGCTATCTCTTAAAAAGAGCTGTTTGCATTTGGTGTAGGCCAACAGATCACAAAAAGCTGTAATATTGATGTCTCTGGCACCACTTCCTGGTGACCAGCATTGAATGGTTCTACTGCCCAGTGCAGGCCAGCACTGTGAACAGGTGACCCACAGTCTGTGTACAGCCACCGTTGAGAGGTGTCCACTGCTTCTAATCATCTGGCACTGTCTCCCAATGTTGCTGAGTCTAGTACCTTCCAGTCCTGCATCCAATGCTGTCTACTCTAGCCTTCAGACTGTTGCTGTGGGCTGTTGCAGTGTCACCTCAGCAGCCACTTCCAGCTGCCACCATGAGTTTCATCATGCTGCATTGCCTATGAGTGTGCCATTAGCTCTAGGCCCTCATTGAAGGAACAGGGTCATCTTGAATGAGCAACATTTGTTTGGGACTACTAAACACTGTGGACACTATGTAGGGTGAGAGAGCTGGCTGCTTTTGACCTTAGAAACCTTTTCCTGTTCCCCCATCTCCTGTTTGTTAAATAAACTACATTGTTGATGCACCCTGAGCCTAAGTGGTTTTTCAATGGTCAGTGCACAATTGAGAACCCATAGACAGTGACATATCCTCCTTCCTTGGCACTGCATTAAGTACTATTTTACAAAAAGTAACTATTATCCAAGTTTAGATCATTTAGGACAAAATAAAATATTGGATCAAGGTTGTGGCAACTAACTACAATTAAAGTTTACTCTGGTTCTTTAGTTGGAGAAAAAAAGATTTATTTTTAAGTTTTTTTTTTCTGTACTTCCATCTTCAGCCTTAAAACAAATAAAAGCAATAAAGTACATTAGAACTCCAAGACTTGGGCCTATAGCCATTATTTCCTTAGTAAATGTGGCCTAAGTCTTCATGGTGGTAAATAGGTTTACCTAGTTACCTAGGTATGAGTGTATGATATACGATAGTAAGGATTGAAGTTGTTTTGTTTAAAATACAAAATGTCACACTTTGATTTCTTTGCCTGCAAGCATCTCTGTTCATCAGCAAAGATAATATGTGGCCCTATGATAAAAAATCAGGAGCTATTTAATATCCATCTAGAGCATAACTCAGTATCCATATCTTTTTGAAGTGCCGCAGGGTATGATGGTCAAATAGAAATCAAGCTGAAAAAGAGTGCATGAAAAATGTGTTTCCTCAGGCTAAGAGGATTCACCCAATTACTCACTCATTCTTGAGTCAAAATTATTTTTCTCTTGCTCAAGTGATGTACATTCTTTAGGCAATGTATTCTTGAAGGTTATGGGCAAATTCCTTCACAACATAACTTCACAACACTTACTGTTCAGACTTTTATCTCTGTACCAGTTACCTCTACATCACACCCAAGGGAAAAACAGACTGGAGTCTTGGGGTCATATTGGAATCAAGAAAATACATTAAAAAAGAAAGTTGTTATTGTGATAAGTAGAAATGGGAACAAGCACTCTCTCCTACTGAGAATTAATATAGTTCTCAACTGTTCTTATTCTGAGACAGCATTGTTGTAATTTGGCGCAATTTAGGAATGTGGGAGGCCTTTTCCGGCTGGCCCATGGACAATTCTTATATGGGATAGAACAATAATTGTTGGCCAGAGTATCAAGGCCAAGAAGATAATTAAATAATGCAACAGAAATAAAGACTTTGCAAGTTGTGCTACTGCTTCCCAATCTCTTACTCTGCAGAAAAGTCAGATTATTACTGAGGTTTTAATAAAAATTTGAAGAAAAAAAACTATGCTATAGTTCACAAATCCTCCAAATTAGCTTTCCCGGAATAAATATATCTTAAGGACTGTAAGTCGGGTTTGTGAATTTAAATCATGAAGAGAATGAGGTCATTATGTTTTCTCCTCTTAGATGAAAAAGAAATATATTTGGGCCCAGAAATTTTGTACAAAGTAACTTATCATACCTTCTAAGTAAGCTCAGAAATATTCTAAGTAACCTACTAAGGTTAGTGATTTCAAATATTATGACTTCCCTAAATGTGTTCCCTTTTTAAATCTACTTCTATAGATTTTAGTTATAAAATAAGAGTCAGGTTTAAATTATTTTTCTTACCTGAAAACTGCTTTGAAAATTTGGATTGGAGACTCCAGTAACCAATAAATGCCACTAGAGCAATCAAAGCAAAGTGATTTAAAAGTGAAGACTTCTAACAGATTTTCTTCTTTAAAGCCCAAATTTAAAAATGATGCTAAAATTATTTTTCCAGATTATTTAGATAATCAAAATTTACAAAGGAAAAATGAGATGAGGGGAAATATATATTGATATAAGCCACAGAAATCTATATACTCAAAGAAATCTAGAAATCTAAAGGAACTGAATTTCAGGGAAGATGAGCCCTTCCTAGGTGATCTGAGGCCAGTTACTACTTCCATTTGAAGAACCAGTTACCAAGTCTGGGTCTGAGTAAGCAGAGTATCTTGCCTACCATCCAGGGGCTCTGAATGGTTGATATGCTGGAATAAGGAGAAATAAGCAAAGTTTTTAACAATCACATGGTCTACTTGAATGACTGGAATTCAGAGCAATCCCAAATGCAGAAATAGTGCTTTTTAACTTTCTTGGGTTTTCTCCCACAAGTCTGTGATGATTTAGGAAATTCAGTGCTGGGATAGAAAGCAAAGCCTCCCCCCAGCCCCCCACGCCACCAAAAAAAAAAAAAAAAAAAACTTTCACAGTCTTAGTAGCCCTAGAATCCCAATGTCCCAGTAGAGTGGTTCCTGCAACACACATATTATAGATATTGCCATCAAGACATTTGACTCAAGAAGTGAACTGAACACAATAAAATTGTAGCCCAGTGTCAGATCTAGCTCAATTCCTGACTGAACCAAAGGGATCATCTCCTCTTTCTGGTATCTGGAAGAGCAAACCTTCTCTGAGGAAATGATGCATCTAATATCTATGTTTAAAAAAATTAATGTGACACATAATTACAAAAATGTGACATACGCAATAAAACAGGAACATGTGACACATAATTAAGATTTTTCAGAGGTTGACAGAAGCAAAACCACAGATGATCCAGATGTAGGAATTAACATATACAGACTTTAAATAAATTGTAAAATATAAAGAATTTAAAGAAAAAGCTAAGGAATTTCCAAAGACAAAAATTCTAAAAGGAATCAGATGGAAATTCTAGAAGTAAAAATGTAATACATGAATTAAGAATTTGTTGGACAGATAACAGTCGTCTATATTTAGTAAAAGAGGCAATTAGATAACTTAAGAAACAGGTAAATGGAAATATTATAAACTAAACCACAGAGCTGATAAAAAGAAGGAGGGAAGAAACTTATAGACATCTAGACAATAACAAATGGTCTAATGTTTGTGTTATTGATGTCCCAGATGGAAAGAAAATTCAGCAGAGGAATTATTTCAAGAGATAATGGTTGAGCTTTTTTTCAAAAATCAATGAAATATATAAACTCACAGATTAAAGAAGCTCAGAGGACCCTAGCTGAGATTAATATTAGGAAAATCATACCTAGGTATTTAATACTAACACATCTGAAAATAAAAAATAGAAATCTTTTAAAATATCCTATCAAAAAGTTACCATGTTTAGAAGAACAATACTAAGAATTAAAACTGACTCTCAGACTAACAGAAGCTGAAAGAAAATTGATGTCCTTTTGGGACACAGCAAAAGCAGTATTAAGAGGGAAATACATAGCAATACAGGCTCACATCAAGAAACAAGAAACAAGTCAAAGAAACAATCTAATCGCTCACCTCAAAGAACTAGAAAAGGAACAACAGAAAAACCCAAAAGCCAGTATAAGAAAAGAAATAATAAAAACCAAAGAAGAAATAAATGAAATGGAAATTAAAAAAATACAGAAGATCAACAAAACCAAAAGCTGGTTCTTCGAAAAAATAAACAAAATAGACAAACCTCTAGCCAGGCTTACAAAGAAAAAATGGGAGAACATACAAATAAATAGGATCAGAAATGAAAGAGGACAAATTATAACAGACACAGCAGAAATCAAAAGACTAATCAGAGATTATTATGAACAGCTATTTGGAAACAAGTTCAACAACTTAGAGGAAATGGAAAAATTCCTGAAACTACACAGCCACCCAAAAATAGATAAAGATATAGAATACCTAAACAGGCCAATCTCAAGCAGTGAAATTGAAACAGCAATCAAAACCCTCCCCAAAAACAAAAGCCCAGGACCAGACGGTTTCATAAACGAAGTCTACCAAACATTTAAAAATGAACTAGTCCCTACCTTACACAAACACTTTCAAAAAATTGAGAAGAAAGGAATATTACCAAACACTTTCTATGAAGCCAACATTACACTAATACCAAAACCAAACAAAGACAGCACTAAAAAAGAAAACTACCGACCAATCTCTCTAAAGAACACTGACGCAAAAATATTCAACAAAATCTTAGTCAACAGGATCCAACAATGCATCCAAAAGATAATACACCACAACCAAATGGGATTTATTCCAGGTACACAAGGATGTCTCAACATCCGAAAATCAATCAATGTAATCCAACACATCAACAAAAAGAAAAATAAAAACCATATGATCATATCAATAGATGCTGAGAAAGCATTCGATAAAGTGCAACATCCATTTATGATAAAGGCCCTTGAAATCCTTGGGATAGAAGGAACATTCCTTAACATAATAAAAGCCATATATGACAAACCCACAGCCAATATTATCCTCAACAGTGAGAAGCTGAAAGCTTTTCCCTAAAATCAGGAACAAGACAAGGATGCCCACTCTCACCATTGCTTTTCAATATAATACTTGAAGTCCTAGTGAGAGCAATAAGACAAGAGAAAGACATACAAGGAATCCAAATAGAGAAGGAAGAAATTAAACTGTCACTATTTGCAGATGATATGATTATATACATAAAGAATCCTAAAAACTCCATAGAAAAACTACTGAAAACTATAGACCAATTCAGTAACGTAGCAGGATACAAAATCAATGCACAAAAATCAGTAGTCTTTCTATATACAAACACTCAGTCTGAAGAAGAAGAAATTAAGAGAACCACCCCCTTCAAAATTGAAACCAAAAAATCAAGTACCTGGAAATAAACCTAACAAAAGAGGTAAAGAATTCATACAAAGAAAACTACAAGACATTGTTAAAAGAAATAGAGGAGGACACAAAAAAATGGAAAGACATCCCCTGCTCATGGATTGGAAGGATTAACATTATCAAAATGGCCATCCTACCAAAAGCAATTTACAGATTCAATGTTATTCTGATAAAAATCTCAGTGACATTCTTCAAAGAAATAGAACGGATATTGATGAAATTCATATGGAACCACAAAAAATCTCGAATAGCTAAAGCTCTCCTAACTAAAAAGAATATAAATGGAGGGATTACACTCCCTGATTTCAAACTATACTACAAAGCCATAATAATTAAAAGAGCTGGTACTGGAACAAAAACAGATGCACAGACCAGTGGAATCAAATAGAAAACCCAGAAATAAATCCACATATTTATAGACAACTAATCTTCGACAAAGGAGCAAAGAATATGTAACGGAACAAGGTTAGCTTGTTCAATAAATGATGTTGGGAAAACTGGACTGCTACATGCAAAAAAAAAAAAATGAAGCTAGACTACTACTTCACACCATGCACAAAAAACAACTCAAAATGGATAAAAGACCTGGAGATAAGACCTCAAACTATAAAATTTATAGAAGAAAATATAGGCAAAACTCTACACAACATACATCTCAGCAAAATCTTTAAAAATACTTCCCTCATAGCGAAGGAAGTAAAAGAAAAGATAAACAGCTGGGACTACATCAAGCTAAAAAGCTTCTGTACAGCAAAAGAGACAATAACGAAAACAGACGCCCTACTAATTGGGAGAAAATCTTTGTATATAATACAACCAATAAAGGACTGATAACAAAAATCTACAAGGAGCTCACACAACTCAACAAAAACAGTCAACAATCCATTCAAAAAATGGGCAGAAGAGCTAAAAAGATACTTCTCCAAAGTAGAAAAGCAAATGGCCAACAGTTATATGAAAAAATGTACAACATCACTTATAATCAGGACAACAAATCAAGGAAATGCAAATCAAAACCACAGTGAGATACCACCTCACGCCAGTGAGAATGGCTCACATTAAAAAAACAGGCAACAACAAATGCTGGTAAGGATGTGGAGAAAAAGGAACTCTCCTACACTGCTGGTGGGAATGTAAATTGGTCCAACCAATATGGAAAGCTGTGTGGCGTTTCCTCAAACTGCTAGAAATGGAGCTTCCATACGACCCAGCAATACCACTTCTGGGAATCTACTCAAAGGACACAAACACACTAATCCAAAAGGATACATGCACCCACATGTTTATTGCAGCACTGTTTACAATAGCTAAGGGATGGAAACAACCCAGATGCCCAAAAATAGATGACTGGATCCAGAAGATGTGGTACATACACACAATGGAATACTATTCAGCATTCAAAAAAGGTAAACACATGCAATTTCACAGCAACATGGATGGAACTAGAAGGGATCATGATCAGTGAAATAAGCCATAAAGAAAGAGAAAAATATCGAATGGTTTCACTTATAATAGGAATATAGGGGAACCAAATAAAAATGTGACATTCAACAGCGGAGGGGGAGGGCAAGGGTTCAAGAGGTGGGGAAGAAAGGAGCACAAGGGACTATGGTGATGGCCTCACGGGTGAACAGGTGATGGGTAACCTATGGGGAACACACAATAATGTAAAAGATATGAATAAAAAGTAAATAAATAAAATATTTATTTAAAAAAATTGAGTCTTAAAGTGCTGTAAGGGAAAAACAATTCAACCTAAAAATTCTATACTTATAAAATCACCCTCAGAATTGAAAGTATAAACAGTTTATAGCTTTATTTTGCAATATTTTATAATCTTTTAAAAAACTTTTATCTAAGGTTGTTATTTTATGATTCAATATTTATTCTAAAATAAAAGTTTATATTTTTTTACATTTAAGGATGAATCATTGACTTAAAAGATGAACTTTCTAAAGCCATAACTGCACTGTCTACAACTAAGAATGTTGAAAATGATGCAACTGACATTGGAAAGTTCCCTGACTCATAGAAAGGAGATATACTCTCGACATTGCATGAGATTGTTATTAGAAAACAAAAACAAAAATCTGTCTTTCTCTCAGCTCTATAGATGTTGGTAATTTACCCTTTTGTTTCTTATGCAACATTACATTTTTAAATGACCCTTAAGTTGCAGGGTCATTTTCAAACCAAACATTTAGAGTTTAAAGAAAAAGCAATAACATATTTTAAATGCTAAAAATCTAGGGTCTTACATTTGTAAAATACCATAAAAATGAATTACTAGAGAGATGAAATGGACTCAAACTTTAGTGGGCCTTACAAATACTAAGAGGGCTCTTTGAAATACAAGTTGCTGGACTCTACGGAAGCATTTCTGATTTAGTGAGTTTGAGGTAGGATTTGAAATTTTGCTTTCTTAACAAGTTTCCTGGTGATGCTGAAAGTACGGGTCTGAGAATCACACCTTGAAAATAAATCTAGAGCAATGATTCTCAAATTTCAATGTGCAAAAGTATCTTTGGGGAGCATGTTTAACTGCAAATTCCTGGACTCACCATCCAGAGAGTTTGATTGAATAAGTCTGAGCAGATATGGTAAGGCTACAAATTTCTACGTCTCCCCAGATGATTCTAATGCTAGTAGACAAAGGACTTGACTTCAGTAAAGTGGTATTTTAAAAGCTACCATTGTGATTTAAACATTCTGTCAAGGCTCAAACCCAGTTCTCTGGTTTTCAAATGATTGGCAATATTTCTAACCATTCCTCATTTTTCTACTCATTCCCCCTCCACATCTTGAGCAATTTGGTCTGAGGCCCTCTACAGACATAGATCTAGTGTTTCATCTGCCCGGTACCTGCCTCCTACCACCTCCCCTTACCCCATCTATTGCATCTCTCCCCTTACCACTGTTGGATGGTAAGCATCTGGTCAGTGTTAAGCCATTAAGTTCCTTTCAGTGATTATTTTTGGGCTTTTTTTTTTTTTAAGAACATAGCCCTTAAGACTTTTTAGTAGCTCTTACCACCATGTGAATATGGCAAGCAAAGGAAACCAAAGATAAGGAATAAAAAAACAATAAAGATGCCCCATGAGATAGCAGACATGAATATTAAAATCCCTGGATACATTTTTACTGAGACAGGCACAATCTATTCTTTATTTCTTTCAGCAGTCTCATATCCTTTAAAAAAATATATTTCTTTGTTTTTATCTTTGCTCAACTCACTTGACTTAGAAATCTATAATTTGCAGCTAAAAGAGTATAACTAATGACATGATAGAAACATTCCCCTACAGACAAGACCTCATAACCACGACTCCCTTTACAGGAAGGCAGATATTTTATGGATAAGAAAAATGAGACTGAAGGATTAAGAAACTTGCCTAAAGTCATAAAGAAAGATAGGGCCAAAAGCAGGACTGAAAACTGTTAACTGGTATCTTTCTTTCATACCACACAACATATTCAAGCATGAATTTGATTTACCTAAAATACCCAAAGGTAAAATAGTGGCTCCTTGTAACTGGTGTACATATAGCTCCTAAGCCAAACCTTGTGAGGATGAAGTTTCCAGTGAGCTAGTTACTGCTAACCCACTGCATTAAACAACATTTGGATTTAGCAGACAGATCTCTTCAGGATCTGTCCTGACTTCTGCCTCTTCTTGGAAAAGGTGAAGTGCATTCATGTCTTTCTTTCATTCTTCGTCAGCTAAGCATGCAAATCTTACTGGAGGAAGGAGTTCCTGCCCTATTGAAGAGTGTGCCCAATGGCACTATTAATGTCAATGGAATCCATAGGTTGACCACAATCCTTGCTGAAACATAGCACAGTCACACAGCTTGATTTTTATGAGACTTGAATAATGATTCACTTGAAAGTATGTGAGAGGGTTTTAAAAATTCTGGACTTATACCAAGTTTTTCCACTTCATGTAAAAGGAATTTTTCCCACCTACTTACATGATAGGGTACAGGAAGCTTTAGGAAAAAGGAGGGAAATTTTTCCTGTCTCTACCTTATGTTGGACATATTTAAATGACCACATTGGAATTCTCAATTGCCAGAGCTGTCTATCATATGATGATTGAATTTTTGCTGTGTAAGAGATGTCTAAAAAAATGAATTCTGTAAATACAAAGCAAATCTATGAATCTAAGTCCACCTGAAAAAAACTGAAAATTGTTTAGAAAATGCAGTTATAGTGAACCCCTACACACAGAGATTTTAAAGTGAATGTGAAATACCTATTTCCACAATAATGTGCCCAATAACAAAAGAGAAATACAGGTTACCCTCACTATATGCAAGTAGAATGTTCCTATCCATTAGGTGAGTTTTTGGTTCCCAGATTGCTGTAACCATTAATCCATTTGGAAAACTATTTGAGTATTGCCAGACCCCAAAATTAACCTACCAAATCATACCAAATAAGAATGTTCAATTTTGGATAGCTGGGGAAAATATGTAGCAATATTTTTTTCCTCTCAGGATGATACACATTAATTAATGTGTATATTAATACATTGGAAGTTGTGAATTACATGAGCAACTACATGTTACCTGAACAGCAACAAAAAAAAAGTGTTCCCTGTAAAATCATGGCAATATGATGTGAGGTTAAACCACAGAAAAAGTTTTCCCCCTCTTACAGCAAGGAAAGTGAAAGGAAATGAAAGACTTTAATAGTAAAGGGTATGACTTGTAAACAGATTTCATATACAGAGAAAAAGAACAAATAGTTAACCCAATTAAACAGGTTTCACTTAATTAGCAATGTTTTGTTTTAAAACATTAAGAAGTTGTCATTTCTGTCAGACTGGGCTGCTAAAACAAAATCCCACAAATTGGGTGGTATATAAACAACAGACATTTATTTGTCACAGTTCTAGAGACTGGAAGTCCAGGTTTAGAATGCCAGCACCGTGGAATGAGGGCTCTCTTCTGTGTTACAAATTTCTCATGGTAGCCTCACATGGAAATTCTGTTTGCTCTGTTTTACAAAGGCACTAAATCCTGCACATTTTCAAAAAAACCTCTCGCCTAATAACATCTAAGTTTACAAGTGAATTTGGGGAGAACACAAACATTCAGTCCACAGCAACTCCTTTTTCAATGCATGGAATAGCAAGTGTCATTTGCATTCATTGCACTGTATGCCAAACTCTGTGCTATGTTCTGCTCATATATTATCATACTCATCATAACCATCCTATACAATGATTGCTGCTACTATCCCAGCTTCTATTATTACCAATTGCTATGTAACAAATTAATCCCCAATTTGACAGCTCAAAACAGTAACTATTATTTTCACAGTTTCTGTGAGTTAGGAAATCATGCACAGCCTAGCTGGGTGCCCCTGGCTATTGGCAGAACTCAGATCTGCTTCCACACTTCCATGGAGCCAAGAATGTGGTTCTTGGCAAGTCTTGATCTTCTCTAGGTCTTGCCTGGAGACAGTAATTTCTGGCCACACCTGTCCCCTCCCTGCCCCCATCTTCCTTGTCTCACCCTTCCTCTTTCCCCTCCTCCTCTGAAAACCAAAGATCAATGGTAAGTTTTCAAAGGTAGGTTTTAAACTTTGTCTTTGTCTGATCCTTTGGTGTTTCTATATTCTACATGTAAGTGACACCATGCAGTATTCATCTTTCTCCTCCTGGCTTATTTCACTTAGTATAAGCCTTTCCAGATCCATCCATGTTGCTGCAAATGGCAAAGGTGTTTTTTTTTTTTTTTTTTCTGAGTACTATCCCACTGTGGACATATACCACCACTTCTTGATCCAGTCATCTGTTTGGAAGCACTTAGGTTGTTTTCATATCTTGGCTACTGTAACTAGTGCTGCTATAAAGAGGAGTTCAGGTTTCCTTTTGAATTAGTGGTTTGGTTTTTGGGGGAAGATGCCTAGGAGTCGAATTGCTGGATCTATGACAGATACATTTTTAAGTCTTTTGAGAAACCACACTGCTTTCTATAGGGGTTGGTCTAGCCTAATTTCCCATGAACAGTGTAGGAAGTTTCCTGGTGTTTTTTCTGTTGTTTCTGGTCTTTTCAATATAGGCCACTCTCACGGATATGAGGTATTTCACTGTAGTGATGATAAGTGATAATGAACATTTTTTCACGTGCCTATTGGCCATCTATAGGTATTTTTTGGAGAAGTGCCTATTTATCTTCTCAGAGTAAGGAGTTTGAGAGAGAAAGGGAACCCCAAGAGGGAAGGTACAATCTTTGTATATCCTAATCTTTGCAGTGATATTCTATCACTTCTGTGCTTCTATATTCTACTCATTAAAAGGGAGCCACTAAGACCAGGCCACACTCCAGGGGAGGGTATGACACAAGTGTGCAAACATTAGGAGGCAGGGATTATTGACATAATCTTAGAAGCTGTCTATCATAGAGTTTTATATTAATAGTTGAAGAAACAAGAAGGAAAAATTACTTTCTCAAGGTCATTTGACTAATCCATTAAGACACAGACACTCATTTCCATGTTGCTAGAGTCTATAGATCAAGCTCTTAGTCAATATGCAATAGAAAAAAATGTATCTATTTGCAGAAATTACCTGTTTGCTGGACCATTCTGACAACCATTCCTCCACCTATGGGCAAAAATTAAGAGAAAATAAGGGTAATAATTTAGATTGAACAAAGGAATTGCACTATTAAACATGCAGACATTTAGTGCCAGACTTTCGGTATTTTTATGTGCATTTGAGTATCTAGAAATTTTTTTCAAGCTTATCACTCTTACAGATTTGTATATAAGTCAATAAAATAAATGAAATACATTTTTTGTATTTTATGGACTAGAATTATGGAAGTTTGTATTTGGCTTAGGGTTAATATGAAGGAAGAAAATATAATTTTGCACAGCATCAGCTGTATTAAAAAATAATTACAAACACCAACCTCAACTACTAACTGTATTACAATTGGAGAGCACAAGATTCTTTTTTATTTCAAAAAGAAATTAGATGCAAGACTTTTAAGATCATGGGGCTTTAGTCATTTATTCCCTGCAGAGTACTGACATCCTGACATTTCTTTCTTAGGTTGAATTGCTTGCAAAGTGTTGAAATGATAAGTGAGGCTAGAGAGCTAGTAAGAAAGATTATGACTAGGCTTCTGTAGTTGCAAGTTTTATCATACTATAGGAGTTAGCAACAGGGGAAAACCAGAGAGGAGACTTCCTGACAACTGTGTTATTAGTTCAATCAGGTCCTCTGGTGCAAACCAAATGGCCTATGTCCTAGTCAGCACAGAGGAATTATCCAACTGTCACCTCTCTCCCAATTGAATGTTCTGTCATATTTGAATGACAACCTCAGGGCTTTCATTTTAAGTACTGTTCTTGTAAAGAATATTTTGACATTACCCACATTCTTAAGATTCTCACCTCCATTTCTTTAAGCCCTAACACATTGCTAGCTCTTAATAAATGTTTTAGAACTGTTCTGAATTTTTATAAGCATGTGGAGAGATTGAGATTTGGACTTTCATCTTTCTATTAGGACCAGCTGGTAACGTAAGTGACAAAATTCTGATAGGTTGCTTGTTCACCATATACTTCATTCAGCAAAAGGGGGAAAAGGTACACATTTTTCAAGAAAGCTATGCTTTATGAGATTTCCATATCACTAGCATCTAAACTTTGAGGACTGTTCTTTAAATCACACTTATTTTTCACTTGTCCATGAAACTGTGTGAAAACAAAATTTGTGCTGGAAAATATTTTCATCATGTAAGTTAGACTAAAATATTTAAAATTATTAAAAATATTCACAAATATTTAAAATATTTGTGAATCCAGACATCTGTTTAGTAGCCCCTCAGGCACATAAAAAAGTTAAGGGAGCGAGGGAAATATTTTTCTCTTCAGAAAAATGACACTAATATTCGTAGAGTTTAATATGACTGTACTTACTATTATAACCCACATTTTCTATATTTCTAATAAATTACTATATCTATCCCACTCTGTGTTATTAGTTGGTAAAATATATCATTTATACGCATCAGACCACAGTGTAAGCATTTGTCATTGTTCATTGTGAAAATGAAGAATGACACAGTCTATGGCTTGCATGGCAAATCATTACTATGTAAAAACAAATAAAAAAGAATGAATAGTTCAACTGTATATAGATATTTTATTGTAAGTAGCCTAATGACATTTGTTCACATGTCACTAAAGGAAAAAATAATTTTGAATTTGCATTACGCAATTAATTAGCCTTGACATCCATCACCAGGGCTTAGGGTCAAAGTTTGTCTCTTCTTCTTATTTTTGGTTTGATTGTTTCAGCTATTTTGAAGGTGAACAAGCTGAGACTACTGAGATTTGAACTGGCAGAAAAGAAATAAGGGGAGTTTGTGTGATGCCAGAATAGATAAGTTTTGTTCACCTTTAACCTTGACTGTGTATCTACTCGGTGATTTGCCCTTCATCAAATGTGAAGATAGGACCAACGATTCCCATTCAGTGATGCATGGCCCTTGAGTTACTTTGTTTTTAATCCTTCAGTTTTATAAAGTTAGTCACAAAGAATAACATTTATAGAGTGCCATTTTCATGTGAAATTATCTAATTTAATCTTCATGACTACAATTACAGGAAACAGGTGGTAGTATTATCCCTATTTACAGAGGAGATGAGAGGCTTCAGAATCAAGTAATTTATCAAAGTTCATAGAAGAAATAATGATTCAACCAGAATTAACACCTGGGTCTTTCTAACTCCATATGTTTGAAAATGTTGCTCACTTAGTTTAGAGATGGTCATTAGGGACTAGGGGTGCCATCCATGGATCAGTGACTATTGTTCACTCAAAGGGAAAAAAAGCAATGAATTGGGACTATTAACAATTTACTTTGCCCAAACCACAAATTCTAGCATCTAATCATATAGGGCAAAAAGGGGAATAATATTCAACTGAATTACTCAGCAAGATGACATCTTACAACAGGGTTGCCTAAGCATTTTTTAAGAATAAAATAAGACAGAAAAAAAAGTTGACCAATATTTAAGTATATCCATTAGCCACTATAATGAGGTTCCTGTAGTTTCAATATACATATAATAATATATTATTTTATTGCATCATCATAGTTTCAATCAAATATCTAAATAAAATTACATATATATGTGTGTGTGTATGTGTCATGAATAAATTCTACCTTTATCACCACCAAATTTTAAAAAGATATAATTTATTTAAGATAATTAAGAATAAATTATAACATTTCCTACTTTGAAAGTTTGGGGAAAATAACATATCCTTAACTATGAAAAATTTTTTTAATTTAGTTTTGGTATTTTTAAACATTTGGTCCACTGCCTGATCGTTAAGTCATGAATGAAGCCAGACCTTCCTTTATGAATTTAGTTACTGTTGAAAGTGCAACAATATTTTCTATTTCACAAAATCTGTCACATGGTTGTCCACATGCAGCTAAACTACTGTGACTTAGCACTACAACACAGCATGTTCCTCTCACTTCATTAAACTGATCTCCATTGTTTTAAGAAAAGAGCCTAGACATTAAAGACAAATGTTCTCTTTCTATATGTCGACATTTTTTAACCCTCTGTTGTTTACAGCCAACATTCAGATTCTTGGCTCTGAAACCAGACTGTTCTCATATAAACTTGTTTCAGAACACGTGCTCTCCATTTGTTTCCTTCCAAGCAAATGGCTCGGGCATGTGCTGACTAAAACTCATAAATAGTGCCTTTTTCTTCTTAACCTCATACTGTTAGACAGCTTTCATGTTGTTTCCAACCAACTTTATTCAAATGCTGAATCAACCTTCACACTAGAATGAATGTATATGAAATTGAGCTCAGATAATACCTATTGGGTTAATCTGATGATAAATTTTCACATCCCCTTTAGTTCACTGATTGATGAGGATGAGCCTTTTGCTTATAATGGGAATTCTGAAACTAGAAGGCACAATCACAAGTACAGGCAAAATAGACAAGTAGAAGTCTTTCTTTCAGGAATATGGATCTGGGAAACTTTGAGGGGCAAAAGTCATGTATTATTTTATACTAGAATACCAGTTACTACTTTCCAAAGTGCATTCACTCAATAATGGCAAATTTATTGCAGAAATCCAGAGAGAAATGAAAAATGGTGATTATTTCATTTCCCTTACAGAGCAGATGCCAAATCTTACTTTTTCAGAGGCTGTACAAGGGGCCACCAGAGTAAAATAATATTTACGGTGACTGAATTTTAGAATTTGAGGGACTATCAGCCAAAATCACATTAAAATGAAAGTTGTTTTAAAGGCATAATATAATTCTAAGGAAATGGCCAAACTGCTAGCCTTTGTCTGACTTTTAAATAAAGTTCTGAGAATGGAAGAATGGTTATCCTTTTTCTCATGCTTTTAAGTGAGACATTTCATTCTGTTTGCCACCAGAATTTGAGTCAACTGCTTTGATTTCTTTGTCCTTTTGTAAATATTTGTGTACTTTCAAATTTAGTTGAATGTTTATTTATTCATGTATATATTATATATGTATATGCATGGTTTTAATATTTACATACACAAATGAATATTAATGTATCCATGAGGAATAGACTCACTCATTGCCAGACCCCACTGGTGAATGCAAATGTTTCAATACTCACCTTTGCAATCTGTGAACTCTCTTAGATATCATTTTATCACTCATTCATTAATTCATTCAACAAATTATTTTATTTAGCATGTGCCCACATAAATGAAGACCATGTCAAACTAACTAGTGTCAACCATGTGAACTCTAAATTAATAATGAGATTGTTGAAGATGATAATAAGAATATTGATTATAACTGAGGCCTGAATATATAAAAGTCAACAGGGCTATAAGACATGTTTACATTAAAAAGAATTTGTTTAAGGATTGGGTAAAAAGGAAGAAATTGCTTTATCACAGATTGTACCATAAAATGGTAACAGAATCAGACTCACCTAAAAAATCTTTTTTCAACAGCTAACTTTTAAAACAATCCTGTAATATTTGTCTCCAGTAATCCTCCAACTATGAGAAAAGCATGTAACCTTGTTCTTCCCATTCCCCTTCTCCAGTTAGCTTGAGTATTTAGAGTTTGTTTATTGAAACATACAAAATAGGATGATACCAGTTTTATTGAGATATAATTGATATATAACATTGTATGAATTAAGGTGTATAAAGTAATAATTTAATAGATTTATATGTTGCAAAATGATTGGGAAAACAAGGCTATATAATGTATATATCATACCTCAAACTGTGTGTGTGTGTGTGTGTGTGTGTGTGTGTGTATGACAAGAGTAATACACTCTCTTAGGAACTTTCAAATATATAATAGAGTATCATTAAATTTAGTGACCATGGTATACATCACATGTCCAGAATGTATTCATCTTTTAAATGGAAACTTCTATTTTTTTGAAGAACTTAACCCACTTCTTGATGCCTGTACCCCCGAAAATCACCAATCTAATCTCTGTCTCTGTGAAACCAGTGTTTCTAAGAGTCTACATGTAAATGACATCATATAGTATTTGTTTTATCTCTGACTTATTTTACTTAGCATAATGCCTTAACGATTTATCCATGCTGTAATAAATAAAATTATTTCTTTCTTTTTTATGGCTGAATAATACTTGACTGTGTGTGTACGTATATACATCACTTCATGAGAGTATGTACTGAGAAATGCATAGTGAGGTGCTTCTGTCATTGTGAGTCCTTAGAGCAGAATTACACAAACCTATATGGTATAGCTTTTACTCATTTAGGCTATACAGTGTGGCCTAATGAGACTACAGTCATATATCTGGACCTTTGTTGACTGAAATTCATTGTGATACATGACTTTGAGTGTGTGTGTGTGTGTGTCACAATTTTATTAATCCTTTCACCTATCTGTGGACACCTACCCGTTCATATATCTTAACTATTGTGAAAAATGCTACAGTGAGCATGGGGTGCAGATATCTCTTTGAGATAGCTTTATTTCTTTGGGGGATATGTGTATGTGTGTGTGTGCATGTGTATGTGTACATGTATATATACACCATTATTAAATACATTGTCTTCACTGAATAGTCACGTCTAATACTAGTCGATCATATATGCATGGATATATCTCTGGACTCTCAATTCTGTTCCATTTCTCTGTCTATTTTTTTATTTTATATATATTTTACATCATTTTTTCCTTTTTGTACAATGTATGCTTTCTCCTCTCAGATGTAGTCTCTGTAGAATTCCTAACACCAATTCACCCGTGCACCATCACCATTGTCCCTTGTGCTCTTCCCTCCCCTGTTTTGATCCCTCTCCCTCTCTCTTCCCTGCAGAATGACTCTGATCTATAGTTGTCTGTTAATTTTGTTTTTTAATTTATTATAATTATTTTTTTCTTATCTATTATTTAATTCCCCTACATTCCTACTGCAAGTGAAACCATCAATATTTTTCTTTTTCTTTCTGGCTTATTTCAATGAGCATAATCCCTTGCAGCCCCATCCATGTTGCTGCATATGGCATGTGTGGAGGCTCCTCAAACTACAAAAAAATGGAGCTTCCATATGACCCAGCTACCCAAGGGACACAAAAACATTAATTCAAAAGGATACCTAAACCCCTATTTTTATTGCAGCACTATTTACAATAGATAAGATATGGAAACAACCCAAGTGCCCAAAAATAGATGACTGGATCAAGAAGATGTGATATATATACACACACACACACACACACACACACACAATGGAATATTATTCAGCAATCAAAAAAATAAACTCATGTTTGTCTATTTTTAAAAAAGTAACATACTGCTCTTATTGCTGTAATTTTTAAATAGTTTGAAACCAGGAAGCATGATGCCCCCGATTTTGTTCATTGTAGCATTATTTTTACTACCAAGGGATTTTTCTGTTTTCATATAAATTTTTGGATTGTTTTTTCTATTTCTGTGAAAAACATAATGAAAATATTAATAGGGATCCCATTGAATCGACACATGGCTTTAATAAGAAGAAGATTAATTCTTCCAAACCATGCACATAGGATATCTTCCATTTATAAGTATTTCATCTTAGTCCTTTCATCAATGTTCTACAGTTTTCATTGTATAAATCGTTTATCACCTTGGTTCAGTTGATATCAAATTATTTTATTGTTTTCAGTGCTGTCATAAACAGAACTGGTTTATCCCTTTTTCAGATAATTTATTGTTAGTGAATAAAAATTCAATATCTTCTGGGGTATTGGTTTGGATCCTGCAGGTTTCCTAATTCATTGATTAGTTCTAGTAGTTTTGTTGGTGGAGTCGTCAGGATTTTCTATATTAAGATCACATCATTAGAAAACAGATAATTTTACTTTTTCCTTTCCAATTTAGGTGACTTTCATTTGATTTCATGTTGGTTTTAAATGATGCATACCTGAAACTTCTACAATTATGTAATGCAATGTTACTTCAATTTAAAAATGAGTATAGAAATTATAGTTTAGTAATAGATTTGTATAAATATTGTAATTTTAAGAAGTGCATATTTTGAGTAATCTGAATGATGTATTTCCCATTCATACTTGGTTATTTTCCACAGTTCCTGGTTCATAGTTGCCTTAGAATTTCCTAACTTATGAGAGTACTAAAGGTGTCTCTTCCTAGGTTAATTAAGGTAACATTTGAAAAATACTTGAAGATGAGGGTTGGTTACCAGGGAAACCAACATAAACAGGGAGAACTTTCATTCCCACCAGTGACCATTAGAGAGAGGAGAGGGACTAGAGGTTAAGTTCAAGCTTCAATGGCCAATGATTTAATCAATCATACCCGTGTAATGAAGCCTCCATAAAAGCACAAAAGGAAGTACTTTGGAGAGCTTCTGTGTTGATGAACAGATGGAGATTGAGGAGAATGGTGCATCTGGAGAGGATACAGAAGCTCCACAACTTTGTCCACACCTTGCCCTATGCAAATCTTCCATCTGACTATTCCTGATTAATGTCCTTTAATAAATCAGCAATGTAGTGACTAAATGGGTCTCCTGAGTTCTGTGAGCCAATCTACCAAATTAATTGAACCTGAGGAGGGTTTCTGGGACCTTCTGATTTTGGTCCGAGTGCAAGTAACAGCCTGAGCATGCAATTGGTATCTGAAGTGGAGAGTAGGCCTGGGAGACTAAGCTTAACCTCCGGTATCTGATGCTAACTCTGGGAAAATAGTGTAAGAATTGGGTTGAATTCTCAGACATCCTGCTGGTCTCTGAGAATTACTGATGGGGAGTGAAGTTACCACACATTCACACTGGAATTGTACCCAGTAATAGAAAGAATGTACCTACCTAAACATAATAAAGGCTCTATATGACAAACTCATAGCTAATATTATACTCAATGGTGAAAAACTGAAAACATTTCCATTAAGATCTGGAACTAGACAAGGATGTCAACTCTCCCCAGCACTATTCAACTTAGTATTGAAAATCCTAGCCAGAACAATTGGGCACAAAAAACAAATAGAGGGTTTCCAATTTGAAAGGGAAGAAGTAACACAAAAATTTAATAAAACAAATAAAATTTTAAAATGTATATATAAAGTAAGAGTCGAGTCTATTCACTCCAAACCTAACAGTATTTAGTATCTTCATATTGCTTCTCCTTACCACCATAAAATAATTTCACTATCAGTCTTCCCTGGTGGCCTAAGGGTAAAGTCCCAGTGCTACCGCATCTACAGCCTGAGTTCAATCTTTGGTCATGGAGTTAAGCCTCATATGGCGCAGCAGATCTCTCCTTTCTCCATACCTGCTCCCCTTAGCAGTGTATTTCAGTAAATCTACTTGTTCTGCTCCTCATTCTGTCTCTGGTTAATACACTCACACATACACATACACATACACAAGAAAAACAATTACCCACACATCACATTTTATCCCACAATAAAACAGATAAACAAAGTAATGAATCTATTTACTTATAAATAAATAGGAATGGGCATAAAATCACTCTTTATACTCCATAAGTTTCCGGATCCTATAATTTTGTTTCTCTTTCTTTTTTAATAAGCACCATCTCCTATCTTTAGAGTCATTTTCAAAAGGCTAGAAAAAGGGGAACAATAAAACACTTTTATATTTTCTCATTTTTTACTTTTTAAGGCAGTATTTTGTCTTACTGTAGAACAATTAAAATAACACGAAGAGAAATAATAATGCCTATGATTTGCTGACAGTCTTATGCTCTTTCCACCTATTTCATTTGAATTCTTCAAGTCTTACAAGGTAAATAGTAGCTTCTATTTTAATGGATGGTTGAGCTGAGCATCTCAGTTAAGTAAATGTGGGAGATGAATAGTTAATGAACTGAAGAACTGGTCTGACTTTAAAGACTACATTTCCTCTCCACTTTGCAATTCTGATCACGATCTATGTGTTTCATTTGAGGAATGCAGGACATCAGGGTGAATTTTACAGCATGCTACAAACACAAGCACAGGTGTTAAAAGAATTCCCATTTCTATTCCTATTTTCCCACTTTCCAGGCTTATTTTCTACATGGCGCCAAAGCACTGACAGGCACAGAATAGTCATATTATCTAGAGTTCAGGAATTTTGCCCTAGTCTCACATGGTAATTTACTCCTGAGAACACCTTCACTGACTCTTCATTTCTGGGGAAAGGATAAAATTATTTTTTGCTAAAATTTGTTTTCTGCTGTTTTAGTAAAGGAAATCTTGAATGGCAAGAGTTATCACTCTTGTGAGTCTTTCTCAACCAGTTCAGAGAGATAATTAGTCCCCTTGGGAAATGGTTTAAGTAACAATTTTCTCAATTTCCCCCAAGGGATAGTATGGTTAATACCATTCTAGGTGCAAGAGAATAAGATCATTTATTATATCCAAAGAATGTCTTAGGACATAGGCACTTCATTCCTGCTCAGAACCCTATAAAAAGGCTGGCAGAATGGCTTCTATTTAGTATGTGTTCACTCTGCATAGTCTTCCTGGGTCACAACACTTTCATAACTGTCAGGAAAAAATTTTAAGAACCTCTGATTTTTTTCCCCTCATATTTTGATCCCTCTCACTTCACTTGATCAGTACGGCAGAAACTTGGGAGAATGTTGTGAAAGCTTGCAAAGAAAAGGAATCTGAGTTCCAGAGTTAGAAGATCCCTAGTATTTCTTGGACAGGGGTGAGGGATGAGGACCAGGGGTCATACAGATTTCCCTGCCTATCACCCAGAAAAGGAAGTGACTTCTAAAGTCAAAAGAAAGGAAAGAAGCTATTGATTCCACATGCAGAGAAGTTTCCAGTCTGGATTCTAGACACCATCTGTAAATGAGCAAGAACTGAAAAAGGAAATGCAAACAAATCTATTGGCAGATTTGCAAAAATATACTATCATCCCAAACATGATCCAGAAAAAGAGATTTTCAGACTCTGAAAAAGTCGTGCAGACCTGCAGGATGGATATCCTATCAATTACGACTATGGCTTCCCAACCAGTGAGTCCCTGAGCTGCTCCCATCCAGCAAATCTGAAATCTTCCTGCTTAACTGCTGCCTTCTCTTTCTGAACACTTATTCTCCTTGTTTGCCTATCAACTCTGAGACCTCCATAATCTCTTCCTTTATTCTAATTCCTTTTCCTATCTCTTAAATGCAGACACTCCTCTCTTTCTGTACTTGATCATCTCCCTCTCTATATATGTGCTTGCTCTCTTCTGGCAATTTATCTATTTGAAAGAGCTTCAATATATAAGGGTGAGTTCAAATTCTATTTTAGAATCCTAACTTTTCTTCAGTTCCTTCAGAATCTAGCTTTTCCTGAGTAAGTTCTAACTTGATATACTACCTAAGTAACTTATGCTTATCATGCTTTTAATTTTCTGTATTTTATGATGCATTGACATCTGGGGCCCTGTTGACTAGGAATCTACTGGTCCTCCCCCTCAGGGATAACTATTCCTAAATTAGCTGTGACTTCCAGCACACCCACACTTTTGATATACAAAACAACCAATCCCAAGTCCATACTTTATCTAACCTCCTAAATCTATCCACCTAAATCATAAAATACTGTCCTACATCACCCCAGTGTCAGGTGCTGGACCGGTACTGTATTGAAATTAACCAAGCTAAACCTACTTTGCAGCTTCCTCTACCTCGCCCCTCCCTTCCTTTGAAAACCACAATAAAGGCTTTTTCCAATACTATTCCTTTGCCTCTTCTGCCTCCTGAACAACCCTGGTGCTTTCCCATATAACCCACATAATATGCCATGTTTCTTATCTCTAGGGATCTATGATCATAAAAACTTCTTCCTTCATGACAAACATCCCAATGTCAGTGTGTCCTACCATACATTATTAAAACCTGTAGTGCATTTAAAAGCGTAGTTGAACCTGTATCTTTTAAAATAAACTTCTCCTCTGTTATAGTCATACTATCATCTTGAAGTCAATCAGACCCAAACCTTCAGAGTTATTTTTCACAGCTCCTTCTTTCTTGCTATGTACAGTTTATCATTTGCACAACTTCTGTGAATTATCTCTACACAGTTATATCTGCCTCCTTTTCATATTCCCAGTGCTGATATGGTCTTCCATTCTCTCTCACTGAGATGATTATATTCTCTCAATCTGTCTCTCTTATGTCCAATCTATCCTACAAAATAGGAGCAGATTCATTTTCCAAAAGTCTTCTCAAACATATCACCTGCTTATTAAAAAAAATCTTCAGTGGTCTCCTCATTCATTGCCCACTATATAAAAATCACATTCTTAAGTTAATTCAGAAGATATAATCCAATAGATAGAAACAGAACCAATAGAATCCAATGTCTTAAAAATTAAAGGGAAAAAGAAATAACTAGTTAGCATTTATTGCTATACTCCATTTTATTAAAATATTGCATAGAAACGAAACACAAATATTTACGCATGCTAGTAATCATATATCTACAATCACATATTAGAGATAGAAGTAGAGACACTTCAGAACTAATCAGTGCTCTGTTAAGAATTAAGAAGGTGATAAGCATTAGGACTAAGAAGTCAAACCACCTCCTGCCTTTCTAGGTCCCTCAGAGTAATTTTCAGGTTTTGCCTGGGTTCACTGATTCCATATTTCTGGGAAAGCAGCCATTCTTATTGAGCAGAAATCTTTTTATCCCAAAAGCCAGAGATAATTTTGCATTCAACCTGGAACACTATAGACCTAGTCCAATAATTGTAGTATAATATCAAAGGAGAGGAATATCTGCTCAAATGCAAATGAATGAATATTGTTCAAATGAAAAATGTTCTGTGAGGCAGTTTGTGAAGGTGCATAAATTGACAACAGGTTTTACCAAACAATCTTTATGTATTGCCAAGATAATAAAATTGTATTTAGTAATATGGAAATGCTTAAGGCCATTAAAGCAGGAAATGTGCATATGCTTCTATTTTAGAAGAAAATGACTAGAACCAAGCAAAATATTTGTTTTCCTTTTTCCTTCATAGTCACTTTTTTCCTCTAGCCAAACATCGAGTATTATTGGTTATAAACAATCTGTGGTAAAGCCATGCCTTTTATAACAGAATGAGAATTTCATGATGGACTATGCAGAGCTGTGATCTGCACAGAGAACATTCCAGAGTGGGAAAAAAAAAGCTAAGCACATCCCAACACCTCGTCCATCCCAAAAGAAAAGATTTGTGCATCGCTGTAACTTTTACTGCACAGTGTTGTAGCATTATTTTACCAAGCAAGAGAGTGTCCCAACGTGAGAATATAATATAGAAATCTATGATGTGTAATTGTTCTGAAGGCTGGTGATTCCTGCAATCTGTCCTGTGGTGTTTCATATTCCACTATTTTCAAAAGGGGTTGCTGCATCAGTACAGGTCCTGCCTGCCACCTCCATATTTTGTGATCACTCCTTGGAGTATGCAAAGTAACTTCACAGTCAAAACAATTGTTTGAACACTGGCTACTATCTCAGAAAATGCAAACTGAAAATTCAGGATTAATTTAAATGAAAAGATTTCAAGCAGCGGGCATTAAGTGTTGCATTTTCAAAAATGATATTTTGCAATGATTTTATATCATAACAGCAGAACTCAGTTGAGTAAAGAAAAAAAATAAGTCTTTTTCATACTATTGCATGAACTATGACAGAAGACATTTCTCTCATTTCAAAAAACTGTTTTATCTTACCTCAGAGATGGCCAGAATTATGTTGATTCATATTAAAAAGAGAGATACGAAAGAGTCATCAGGTTTTTCTGCCCTCCTCTCAATGAGAGATCTCTGCAGGCCTACACGCATGCCTGATGGTGGGCACCTGAAGAAGGGTATGGGCCTATGTGAGTGGGCACACCTGAGCCCAGAGACTGGGCTTATAGGAGAAGGAGCGGGAGGAAGAAGAAGTGACAGAAGCAGGAGAGAACAGAGCATGGAGAAGAGGACTGTTTGGGGTGCAAGAGACCGTGAGAGAATGCCTGAGAGCCCGAGAGAGTGAATATTTGCTGGGGGCTGGGAGGCCTGCCAGGCTCCCAGTCCACCAGTCCCACTGCCTGCCCTGTACCAGTTTGCCTCTCTATGAAAGATAATTAAAAGCCTAAAAAGTCACTGAGAGCTCCAGAACTCCTCCTTTTGACCTGTCTGTGCAGTTCCATCGTGAACTTGCTCCCTAAGTCATCCTGTAGCTACAGAGACATAGAGAAGAGGAGGAGGGAAGGAGGGAAGGAGGGAGAGATGGAGGGTAGGAAAGAAAATATTGTGTCAAAGTAATAAAATCTGGTTTATTCCTATTTTTAGAATTTAATGAACCCATTTAATTTTATTGAGCACCTAGTACTGAGAAAAATTATATTCAGTAAGTGCAATAAAAACAGATAATCATCCCTTTCATGAGAGTTTAGCACCTAAATAGAAGAAACCATAGAAAAGTGGAAACTACTATGTATTATAATCAGCATTGACACAAAAGAACAGAAGGTCCCATGGAGCACCAAAGAGATGCATTCAAGGATTTCTGGGTGAAGGACACTCTAAGCTTAGTGCTGAAGGACATGAAGGAGTTAACCAGGTGACCAAAGGAGGAAATGTGCTTTCCAGTAAGGAGGGGCTAGTGCAGAGGCTAGAACTGGGTATGAGAGAGAATGAACTTGGAGACATAGGAAGGGTAGTAAATCTTTGAGGAAGGTTTAGGTTTGGGCCCTAAAGCATTGTTCTCTAAAGTGCATGAGAATTCGCCAGGTCATGATTTCCAATGCATACCCCAGGGACACCAACAAATGCTTACAAAGTCAGGTCCACAGTGGTTATGAGCCTTCCATATTAAGATCACAGGAGGAGCTTCTAAAAAATACAATCTTCAGCTTCACCTCAAAGGTTTTGACTCAATGGGTTTAAAGTACGATCTGGGGACAGTATCTACCCAGATGATTCTAATGTTCAGTCAGGATCAAGAATCTACATCTGGAGGAGCTTCAGTTTAACAAGATCCCTGGTGGTTTGATGCTCATTTCCTAGAATCATGGCCCTGAGGCTCGGGAGAGTATAGGTTAAACTCACCTCACTTAACATAGTCATAGGATCTTGGAAACTGTTCCTTTAAGAGAAACCATATATGATGAAACCAGCTTCACCACAGATTAACTGATATAAACCAGGTTTATGTTTCTACAGCATATTTCTGGTTACAGAAACATCACCAAACTTAGAAAGATCCCAAACACTTCTAAAATTAAACAATCATTTGTATGCATCCATTCATTTTCCAACCCATTTATTTCAGTGCATTGTCTCAGATGACCAGCACCCATCCCAGCAGGAGCAAGACAGGAGCCAACCCTGGACAGGAAGCCCTTCCTTCGCAGGGCACACACACTCACACTCAATCAGACTGGGACAATTTATACATGCCAATGAACCTGTGAGTTCTTCGGGCTATGAGAGGAAACTGAAGCACCCTGAGAAAACCCAAGCAGACATGGGGAGAAAGTACAAACTACATGGACAGTGTCCCACAAATAAATGGATTTTTTCCACCTCATCAAAGTTCTAACAAAGTGACATTGAACTAAACAACGTTACTTCAAAACCTGATGTATTTTCACTCACCAAATGAATGTGGTTCTTGGATCAGCAGCATTTACTTGACTTTGGTACTTGTAAAAAATGCTAATTCTTGGACCCCACCCCAGAATTACTGCATCAGAAATTCCAGGGATATAAAAGTTACACTATAACAAATTCTGCAAGTGATTCTGATATACATAAGCTTGAAAACCACTCACTAAAAGAGAAATTCTTGTATTGGGTGTGTGTTGCATGGCAGAAAGAAAGGAAGAGAGGTGGTGTACAAACTGATCTCCCTAAGTTGTTACTTAAGGTATTTTATAAATTTTCTTTCCTGTAAAGAGGCATATTGCTACATGAACTGCAAAAAAAGAATAATAGAGGTATCCCTCCTTCCCTTTCTACCATTAAGGGCAAAAATTAATCACATGGAGATAACTTAAGACCCAATCATCCTGGAAGAACCAACATAACAGGTTTTATTGCCTAACCTTCATCTCTGCCTTTGGAAGCCTGAATCTGCTTCCTATGTCCTGTCATTTCTCCAAAATTTTATTGTTCTTTGTTGAGATGCTATATAAACCAAAAGTCTAAGCCACCTCTTTAAGTTATTCACTTTCCCTGGGTATGTTCCATGTATATTTGAGTTACATATGCTAATAAATTTCTGATTTTCTCTGGCTAATCTGTCTTTACAGAGGCTTTTAGTCAACAGGTCAGAAGGGTTTTAGCCAAGAATTCAGAAGGATAGGGAAAAATTATTTTTCCCCTACAGCTTAAATAACAAGTAACTTTTGCTCACCTTGCTAAGTCAGTTCCCATCTATACAATGTACAAATGGATATAGAGTTAAAACTACTTCATTACACCACTTGAGAGTGATAAGACCATATTCAGAGCAATAAAAATAGCTATGTCCAAACAAATAGTATGTTAGTTTTTATTGTTGTATCATGTTGTATTATTCTACTATAACAACATAATAATATTCAATGCTCTATTCATCTTTAACAAATATCCTAGATCTGCATAGTCCGTGATTATTAACTATCTGGTCAACATCATATAATTAATGTATTTTGGAGAGTGCTTTTTAGCCTCATTTGCCCTAATCTGAAGATATCCAGCTGTTAATAAAAGGAAAATGAAGATCAAAAACTATTACAGTTTATAAAAGAAGACTTATTAGCTCCATTGCCTACCCTTCTTTGAGAAATTCTCCATCACATACTTATATTTTCGTTTCAATAACTGTGGTCTGTTTATTATTTTTGGTAATAACCTCTTAGGAGCACTTAAGCCATTCTCAAGCTTCACATTCTGGGCAGATATTTGACTATTTTGATGGATTGTGTATGTATCTCTAACTAGGCCAAAACACACAGTGAAAAATCAATAAAAGAACTGGTTAAAAGGAACATACATCAATCTATTGGAAGCATGTAGTAAAAATGAGGCTTTATCCACACATCTGGTTTGCTAATATATGCAAGTGAGGGTAGTTTGGAACATTTTCTCTATAATTATTTCACTTAGAGTAAAGCATATCCTCAATTCATTCAATGGGGGGAGGGTGTCAGTATAGAGTGATTACATCAAATAAGGAATAGGGAAACAAAAGTATGGCTTTTAAAATTTTTCCATTTCTTCTTTAATACCTACAGGTTTCAATTTCAGGATCAGCAAACATTAGCTGAGCACCTGCTATGGGCCAAATTTTAGGTAAGCACAGCCCCAACATATGATAACATGTGAATAAAGTACCCACAATGCTCTTAATATACAGTTGTATATTCCTTTCATAAATGCCATAAACTTCTGGAAATGAGGAGAATGTGATATTGAAAGTATTATTTAAACTCCAATTCTTTGAACTTATTAATATATATTTATGCTTTAACACATTTTTTCCTATAAAATCATCTTGCTTCTAACTTTAGCAATTTCCACAAGAGCATGTTGACTTTAGGAAACATGGTTTTAAATCATTACCACACTGAAAGACTGGCACTTTCCCAGAGGACCAGGGATTCAGAAGCCCTGTTTATAAACACTTCTTTATAAAGAGAAGGAATTGAGCTATTTCTTTGATGGACTCTGCTCTTCACACAATCCCCAGCCACAGGTTTATGTGACAAACATAATAGAACACCTCCACTGTGAGGCTCTACCATCACCAAAAACAAAAATTCCCACCTATGAGTTCCCGATTCTTAACAATATTGAAACAAATCTAACGGGCAGGCACATTGCATCAGCCACTATCCAGCTGGTGCACACTGTGCAAATAAAGGATCTCAGCTAACTATTCAAACACTTGGGACCCAAAGACAGACTGAGTGGTGATGGTATAACTATCAGCGTTCCCATTTAGTCTTTAGAGTTTGTTGATCAGAGACTTCAGGGCCTCTCAGATAAATGTCTTATTTGCACATGTTTATAACAATTCATTTTTTTAGGCTATGAATGGGAAATTTTTCTTTCTATGTTTCTCTTTCTTCTCCAGAGGAACTTTAGACACCTATGAAATGGTAAACCATACAACTTCTCAGTCTCAATTTCCTGCATCTGTAGAATGGCTAAAATATACTTCCATGCATAGAAAGATTCTGTGTTACACTTGAGATTCATCCACAATGCAGGGCAGATTACTAACAGCAAAACATATCGGACACAAGTCCTGCTCATTAACAAGTCCTGGTGACTTCCAGACAGAGAAGTGTGTACATAATTGGGGCCTGGGCCAAAATGGAAGTCTAATCCTAGGATCTTGGACCAAGAGACCCATTTTGAAACTGGCAATTGTACCATAAGGAGAGCAACAAGGGTAACTGGGTTGCAGCACTAAGTCTTTGTTTCTTGTTAAATGAGTTGAAAGAAACTGGATATGAATCAGCTAAAATATCCAAGTTACCTTAGGCAAGTCACTAAATTCTTAGAGTTATTGCATCATCCATAAAATTGGGACCTCAGTGGCACCTATCTTATACTATGGATGGTAGGGAATAATTATTTGTCTAACTGGGAGCTAATTATTAGGAAGTCGCACTATAATAATAGCCTCCATTCAAATATCAAACATCTGGAACATTAGCATTACTTTTGCAGTTGAAGGATAAAATATACAAATGTGAAACTTTGGAAACATACTTATTTCACTTGTCACTTGCTATCTTCAGATTAGTGGCGTCTCATTCTTGATAAAATAAAGACTGGAGAGTTAAGAGAAAATGTGTTTTAGAATGGGGGATGTAAGACATTCATAATAATAAGTGTAGAACAAGGGAAAATGTGTTTTTCCAAATCTAGGAAAGAGTAAACTCATTTGCAGAAGAGAACAACTACCTGGAAAGGAAAGATTATCAAAACAGTCTCACCAGAGTTCCAGGTTTGCACAATACCAGCCTTCAGCCCAGAAGTTACAATAAATATTGAGTTCATGAAATTAAGTCAGTGGATCTAAATAGAAACATGTTTTCTTCCCTCAGTCTCTCCATCCTTCTTCTCTTTTTCTGGTATGTTTATACTTTCCTCTCTCCCTTCCTCTCACCCTCCTTCCCTTGTTTTCTTCCCTATGTATTCATTGGCATTCAGAGGACACTTATAGTTGCTTTAGGCACAGTCTGAGTCATATCAGTTTTTCAAGAGGAAATGCTTTGAAGGCTGATTAGGGGCCTGCACATGGCATGCAGGTAAAGGTAATTGATATGTATTTATGGTAGTTGAATTGATAATGTAGGGAAAAACAGCACACAGTGAATTTAATGCTTCTTTCAAAATTGTATTGACTTCACTGTATCAATGCTTATAGTGAGCTTATCTCCTTTTTACAGGTGTGGAACCTAAAAGAATTTGATAAACTTTCTTTCTAGGTTCTACATTAAGAAGGGATATTTCTTTTACTACAGGCAAAGCATAAAATAGAATACTCAATGGTCTTATGAATATAATATACATATATATGTGAATGTCTATGTTTACATATATGTGTTGGGAATATATCCCTATGAATATTCTAAGTTTGTCTTAAAAAGAGAATTGTCTTCCAGATTTGACTATACTGGCCAATATTTTTTTAGTAGATAGTAATTAGCATTTGGAGGGAGAGAGTCAACTGATGAATAACACCATCCACAGGGGATAAATGAGTCTCACCAGCAACTTTTAGGGAGACACTTCAAGTCAGAATCATAATGACTACTATGGCATCTAAACTACAAATGCAGTCACACTTACTTGTGGACTGAGGGATTTCAGAGCATGCCACCCTAAAGTATGCCATTCTGACATAAGATTATTTTTAGCTAAAAGCATTTGAGAAAAAGCAGACACAGATGGAACTCTCAGTCCATCCCCTATCTATCTGAAAACAAAAGACAAATACCCCTTGTGAAGGGGTCCCTCCCCATTCTCTTACCAGGAAGAGGATAACAGAGCAAAAATGATACCAAGAATCTACATAAACAAATTTTACTAACTAGCCCTTATCTTCCAACAGTTTCCCCATATATTTGCCTTCCCACAATATACCACCCCTAGAAACTTAAAGTCCTTTGTCATTTCTCTAAGAAATTATTTGCTTTGCTAAGATTCTATATAAGACCATTTTCTAACAAATCCTTCAATTTACTCATCACTGAACACTCCGGTTTGCATGTTGGATATACATGTTAATGCATGTCTCTTTGTTTTCTGTTGTTTCGCTTTCATGAGTCTAATTTGCAGGACCTCATCCAATCAACCTAAGATGGGAAGAGGAAAATCATAATTTTCCTCCTACAGAACTAAAGAGTTCATGAAACAAGCCCATTTGAGATCTGTCTCCCCAAAGTGGTCAGATAGGTGTTTCTCAATATGCCCACAATAGGCTTCTTCCAATTATTTTCATCTTGACTTGGAGAACCAGGGAACTTGGAAGCCCTTTGGGCCTTGGGAAGACATTGCTACAATTTTGTAAAGAATGCAGATTATTTTAATCTACAAAGAACTCACACGATTCAACAAAAACAAAGCAAAAAATCTAGTAAAAAAAATGGGCAGAAGAACTTAAAAGACACTTCTCTAAAGAAGACATGTAAATGGCCAATAGGCATATGAAAAAATGTTCAACATCCCTCATAATCATGGATATGCAAATAAAAACCACTATGAGATACCACTTTACACCAGCAAGAATGGCATATATTAAAAAAACAGGGAACAAATGTTGGCAAGGATGTGGAGAAAAAGAAACTCTTCTACACTGCTGGTGGGAATGCAAACTGGTCCAACCACCATGGAAAGCTGTATGGTGGTTCCTCAAATTGCTCAAAATAGAGCCTCCATACAACCCAGTAATACCACTTCTGGGAATCTACCCAAAGGACACAAAAACATTAATCCAAAAAGAGACATGCACCTGTATGTTTATTGCAGCATTGTTTACAATAACTAAAATATGGAAACAACCCAGATGCCCAAAAATAGATGATTGTATCCCCCAAGATGTGGTATATATACACAATGGAATACTATTCAGTATTCAAAAAAGATAAACATATGCAATTCACAGCAACATGGATGGAGCTAGAAGGGATCATACTCAGCAAAATAAATCAGAAAGAAAGAGAAAAATATCGAATGGTTTCACATATAACTGGAATATAGGCGAACCAAACAAGAAAGAGACATCCAGCAAGGGAGGAGGAGGGGGAGGGCTCAAAAGGGGTAGAAAAGAGCACAAGGGACTATGGTGATGGTTCATGGGTAAATTGGTGGTTGGTAACCTATGGGGAACACACAATAATGTAAAAAATATGAATAATAATATTAATAAAAGAACAGTGATGGCCCTACAGTCTGAGAATATCTCTTTGTCCTTTCCTTTTCCCCTAATCAAAGAAGCAATCACTACTCCCACTTTCTATGAGCTAGAAGAATATATTTGTAAGGATATCATCTTTGTGTATGTTTATCAATGAATATCTCTTCCCTATCTGAGAATTTCATCTTTTTACTCTCAGAGGAAAAGGGTGAGAGCATCCCCTCCTCATCATGTGGAGTGCCCCACTTCTCTTTCCTTGATGCCCCAGGTCCTAAAACAGAGGGTATATGCATATATATGTGATTTATAAATTACTTTAAAATTTATAGCCATGTAAATTCTCCATGTTTATGTTGTTAAATTTTGGAATTTTCTTCTACTAATCTGATGTTAATTTGCTCATTAATACAGCCTCAAAAGAACCCCAATAAAGGGGAGAATTTTCCCCTGTGCCCATATGCCTTCTGAACAAGAGTGATGCAGCTCTGCCAGGAACATTCCTGTGCTTTACTGCTCATACACTTGAGACATCCTCATATTTACCAAGCATTATGAGTCTAGAACTTTCTGACAGACATAATGAAAGAGTAAACTGAACTATGTGAATCCAACCACATCCTGTCATTTTCATTTATCAAAATATTAAAACTATAGAAATGATCAGGATATAGGTAAAGATGGCTGAAGATTGTAGGTAACAGAGGAGATTGAGAGCTACAGATTCTCTTAAGTGTTCACAATAAGTCTGGTTACATGTCTGATTTCAGCCACAGCAAAGGCTCATTTTTCCAACAGGTAGAAGCCATCCTTTCCAACACACACACACACTCACTCACACACACAGATTCCTCTGGGCATGTGATGACTATTTCAGGAAATAATAAGCGCATCTCCCCCTTGCACCACAAATATATCAGGAGTTTGGCATTCGTAAACTCATAACCTCAACATCATGAGACACTATAATCACTCCCAATTAACAGACTGAAAACTTGAGGCCAGAAACACAGCCAGTGAGTATTGGAGCTAAGTTAGAACCAGGTCTATATGAGCTTCCAGCCACTACCCTCTCAATGTTGTCTAACATGCACAATAAAGATATCTTTATTTTAAGATATGAGCATGATTTCCATTTAAAATCATTCCTACCTGTCTACAACCCAATTTAGTGGATTAGTTAAACTGGAAGAAAATGGAACTAAGAAAAAGTTTAATGGAAAGAATAAGAATTGAGATTCTATTCAAATATTTCACATGAAAAGAACTCATCCCAAGAACTTTCGATAATTTTCTCTGGATCTTTATTGAGTCTAGTTTCCATTTGCTGAGGTTACACTTCATTACACAAAATTCCTTGAAAATAAAAGCATCAAACATCAAAGTAGAACTTGTTTTCTGACCTATTTTTTGATGATCATTGCAAACAATGTGGGTTCTGTGCGTTTCCTTCTCCTTTATGCTCTTTCTTTGTGAATATCCCCATCTTTTGTAATTCATTACACCCCAAGGCAATTACTGAATTTTGTGAAATGCACAGCTTTAAAAGGAATTTCCATGCAGAGTTACAGAAACTGAAAGCCACATTACTGAGCAAAGCAGCCTTCCTTAGGGCATCATGGATTAGCCTTTCCATGCTAACAGGCTTGGATGGAGACAATTTTTAGCAATCCCACAGCATATTGAAAAGTCCCTGACCATAATTGTTCTTTTTATAACAGTCCTTTGAAGACTGACTAGAACAAGTTACATCCTATGTATTTCTCTCTCAAATGCCAGCAGCTGCTCACTTAGCCTCTAAGCTGAGGATGTTAGTCTTTCATAGAGATAGAAATTAAACATAGATCCAATCAAATCTTTCTGTAATTGTGAGAGACTGCAACCCCTCCTCTAAAAAGGACATATCAGAGCTCTGATCTAAAGCCTTGAACTTGAAGCCCACTTTGGCCACACTTCCCAAACCCACATCATTCTTGAATAGCAACCCAGAATCTTCACAACCAATATTTTATTTCAGTGTACATGGCCTGGAAATATTATGGGTTTTGTTGAAATGGTGAAAATTAAGCTTTTTCTATTGTTTCATTTAAATGAGTTAGTAGTTCCATAAATTGGACCATAATGGAATTTCTGTGAATTTCATTTTTGTCTACCTGGTTCTTAATAAATCAAAGAACCAAAGATGTTTGGCATTGATTACAATGATGTTAGATCTGCAACAAGTACTTGATGGAAGAGATCAAAGGAATATTTAACACAATTTTAATGCTTATCTAAGGAGAAATAACAAAGTATGTAGTGGGGAGAGGTGGAGGAAGTGGGATGTCTGGAAAAAATCACACCAAAGGAGGTTTCTAACATTCAAATTAAGCAACTTAAGTGCAGTCATGCACAAGTATTAAGTATTAGTAAGGAGACTAAATAATTTCCACTGTCTGACAATGAATTAGTTTCTGAACCTTTCAGAATCTTAATTTTCTTATCCATAAAATAAAGCTAACAATGCCTTCTTCGGAGAGCCATTGAGGTTCCATGAGGCCATGCATGTGAAAGTGTTTTGTAAATTGAAGGGCCTCTACATCATGAGTACCACACTACAAGGAGCACTGGACAAATGCACTCTGTCTTTATCATGCCTACTAAACCGATTATAGAAAACCATGCCATTCTAACCCCTCTTCTGCTTTTCATCTCCCTCTGAACCTACTGTATGTGTGCGCGAGCATGTGTGTGTGTGTGTGTGTGTGTGTGTGTGCGCGCGTGTGTTGTTCTGCTCCTCAAATTTATTTGTCTCATAATTCTGCTACTGACACTATCTTTTGGTTGGTACTATTCAAATTTGACAGTTTTTTAGTTAGAGCCTCCTTTGTTATACACCTACAGCCTCAGTGACTTCTGCTCATTTGGAGATCTTACTGAAGTTCCAAAGAAAATAATGGGCCTTTTTAAAAGAAGCTCTACAGTACAGTATTTTTCTAACCAGATAACTAGAAGCAGCTTCTCCTTTGTCACAGAGAACAGCTTTATCAATCAACTAAAAGATTGGCTTGAATCTCTTTTTCTATATGAGTAAAAGAGAAGTTAACATGCTACACGAAATAAAATTAAAAAAAAAACATTTCAACAAAGAGTCATGTCCCTGTCCTTGCTGATCCTGCTATTAAATAATAAATGGTAGTAATAATGAGAATATTAAACACAGCAGCTAACATTGATTTAATCACACTATAGCGTCAGGGTTATTCAAAGAACTTTACACAAATTATCTCACTTAATCCTTGAATAAATGATTTCCATTTACTCCTATCTCCACATCTTCACTTCCCCTTTTCTCTTGACATAAAACTATTCAGATTTTTGTTCCCACCCTCCATTGAATCACTGTGATTAAGGTTACCCACTATCAACAAGTTACCAAATTCAGTCCAACCATTTTCAGTCTTTATCTTTTTCCACTCAGGTGGATTTAGCAAGTTGACCCATCCTTCTTTCATGAAATAGTTCCTTCTTGAATATCACTCTCCCATTTTCCACTTTTCTCATGTTACAATTCTACCACCTCCTTTACTAGTTATACTTCATCAGCTTTATATCACAAAAATAATTATTATATTTATTATATTTAAAACAATAAGCTAAATACCCAAAGAATACTTTATTATTTATTTAAACAATACTTTAAATAAGGTAAAAAATTTTAAAACTTGGATGGGAATGGTTACCCTAAATTTCAGAATACTTGAAGAGACAGAAAATGGAAATGTGGCAAAACTTTACCTTTGGTTTTCTTGACTTTATTTCTTTAAAATAAAAGGTGGTCTGAAAAAAATTATGGAAAATACAATATACTTTATGTCTGGATAGTAGACTTAAGAGTATCTATTATATTATTCTCCATACAATTCCACATGTTTGAAGTACTTCAAAATATAAAACATAAAACATGTTCATATTTTAGAATAAATGCATGAGCTCCCTTTTGAGAATGTTAAAATTAGAAAATTTATACTTTTTCAGCAGTATATTGTTTTCAAATATTTGATTAGGCTTTTTAAACTGTTTCTTAATTCCCTTCAATACTCATTTGTAAATGAGAGTTAAACATTATTTTAAGTCAGTATAATATTCATCGGACAATGCAAATCCTGTAAGAGTCACTCAGAGTAGATGTTAAATCTGCAAAAAGAGACTTTAAAGTCTTAAAATTGTCCAAACATAAAACACATTTAATTGACCTTAGTGTCATTAAAGGATTCAAACGTTGACAAGAGTATTTTATATTTAGATTGTACTAGGTGGTGTGTTGAAGCCTTATTCTGGAATGCTTATATTGGCAGGGAAAACCATTTTCTGTCCTTAGGATTAAGAAAACTGGATACACTGGCTGCTTTATGGACCAGCTTTACAATTACTTTACAAATTCTATACTTTTACTAGCCTGAGACCTAGAGGTACCCTGGGACCGCCAAACTTGCATGCTCTTATGGGGCCAGTCTATCCATGTGCACAAAAGCAAAACAGATTTTTAGTGTTAAAGAACTATAATAGAATTAGTCTGCACAGAGAGAGAGAAGAAGAAAGAATATTCCTACTCAGTTTCCCAATAAAACCACCAAAAGTTCCCATCCCTCATGGGTAATTGCCCAGCTAAACAGAGACAGCCTGAAGCAGGGCTGCTGAGGCCCAAAAATTTGCCCCAAGTCTAAGGCAACTCCTGGCAGAGACCACAGGAAGGGAGTGAAAGGGGCCAGGCAAGTCTAGGACAAAAGGAGAAAAATCAAAATACAAGTCAAGATAAAGGCTGCCATTGTCAGCCTCCCCACATGTCTCTCACCCACATGTCTCTTTCAAGTATCCCTGCATGTCTCTCCTCCTCGTGCTTCAGGTTTCCTTTCCAGAAGTACCAGGGTCCAAGCCAGAGCACAGAAGCAAGAGCTCTCCCCTTTCTTCTTCCCTCTTCTTGAACCCACTTGCCTTCTCCCTAGTTCTCAGTAGCTAGTCAAATGTGGTTTACATGTTAGTGGGGAAGAGGGGAACATGGTACCACCCCCTTTTATGGAGATGTTTCTGTAATAGTTTAAAAATATCCTTCAGCTGCCACAAATACAATGCATTCAATATGGTAATTAAAACTTGGTCCTTCATCTTTTTATAGGAGCTATTAATTGTTTTTCAATTTTATGAAGTGGATGTTTAAAGAAAATCTTTTAAAAGGAAAACATACATTGTTTAACACTGAGACTGACAATCCCTGAAAAATCTTTCACTCTATTTAAATCAAAGGTCAGTTCAGATGGATGTTTCAACTTGTTTTTCAATTTCTACTCTTAAAAGGCCCATGACATAAAGCTATTCCTTTCATACAAGCAAGAAAATGGAAAGTTCCAAATGATGAGTGTAGATGATAATAATCACAATTATGATAAAAGCACCATCAATGTACTCTCTATGACGATATTTCATATAACTTCAGGAGCTTGGCACAAAAAAGTAAAAGAGGAAGAAAATGTGTCTATAATGCTAGTATTTAAAGCCATTCATACGTCCCTGAAACAAAGTAGATTTTTTGCAGGTGTCAAATTGAAGAAATCGATAGCAATCTCCCTCCTTTACTTTAGTTGTTCAAATTGAATACCTATATCAAATTCAAGCAATTAAACTGTATCAGTTTTATTGATTTATTTATTTTTAATGAAATACAATTATTTTACATCCTTGTTAATTTTTTCATAATATAGGATTTCTTTCTTCCCTCAGAGGTGATTACCATAATTCTCCCACTACCAAAACCCCTATGTCCTCCACCACCGTCCACTGAGCTCTCTTCCCCATGACCACCCCCATTTTCTTCCACCCCCACTCTTTCCCCCTCTCCTCCTGGATGTTTCAGATCTATGGTCAGCTTCCAAGTGTTGGTTTTCACGTTTGCCCTACCCTTTATTTGGTCTCTATATTCCACATATAAATGAAGCCATCCAGTAGTTATCTTTCTCCTTGTGGTTTATTTATCTTAGGATAAGTCCTTCCAGTTCCATCCATATTGCTGTAAATGGCATGAGTTTATCTTTTTTGATTGCTGAGTAGTATTTCATTGCTTATATATACCACAACTTCTTTATCCACTCATATGTTCTGGGACACCTTGGGACATTTGTTTCCATATCTTGACTATTGTAAATAGTGCTTCTATAAAAATAGTAATGCAAATTTCCTTTCAAATTAGTGTTTTTATGCCCCTTGAATTGATATCTAGGAGTGGAATCACTGGGTCATATGACAGATACAATTTCATTCTTTTGAGGAACCTCCATACTTTTTTCCACAGAAGATAGACCAGTCTGTATTCCCACCAACAGTGTAAGAGGGTTCCTTCTTTTCCACACCCTCACCAATATTTATCAGTTTCTAATCAATGGTAATGTTATATCCTTTTTCAAGGCATGCAAATTATTTTCCAATATAAGTTGTTTATTAACTTGTGTTTGGATGGCACACATCCAGAGAATACAATGTAGAATGATCTTGAAATTTGTGGTTCCTAATATAGGAGATACATTTTTATCATTTGTACTCAAATGGTTGATCATGAAGAAATCACCACAGGGAATAATTCCTCCTAGGCCCTGGGACTAGTTACCACTGTGTGAGCTCATCTGAGACACATGAAAACGTATAATTTCACCTCAATGAATAAAGCAGGGCCAAGCAGACTGATAACTTAGTAATCTCTGTCCTTGCTGTACTTTACTAAAAACAAGGTTGAAAATCTAAGTGGTGGAACCTCCAGCTGTTTTCTCTTGCCTGATTCCAAAATTCTGGTATTCAAGCTAGTAGTCTCCAGACAGAAATTTGGAATTTCATGTTCTGAGGTGTCTAAACTGTCCAATGGAGAGACCTAAAAATACTTACAGTGAAGGGTGAAGGATCAAAGGAGGAAAAAAAGTTCCTACCAGATCACCCTCCACAAAACTCATGGTCAACAAGCCCACTCCAGACATTAGAGCTTACAATTAACTCTTTGTTTCCAGGCAATTTCTGGATGCCTTATTCTTGAATGTGAGTGATCAGTTAGGATCACCAGACCAATGCAGAATGTTTCAAATAATGAAAATCAGAGGTCAGATAAACACATTAGCTGGGGTAGGGTGGGAGGGGAGGAAGAACACGAAGAAAAATAACACCCTGGAGGGGAAATAGTTAACATTAATATTCTCATAGAAGTAAGAATATTCTATGTACATGAAATACAAACTTGAGGCAATAAAAAGGGGTAATTCATTTTGATGTTTCCTGGTGTGCTTGACAGCATTTTTGGATGGAGAAAAGACAATATATAATTTTATTTACTTTGATTTCAATATTTAGTTCCAATTTATTCATTATATTTTCAAGCTGTAAATTTTTATTAAGCTTTTAAGATCAGTTTACTAATCTTGTTATTCAATGAGGTGTCTTCATCTAGCAAATTACATTTCATGTTAAAGGTTTTTAAATGTTTATACCTATTAACAAACTCAATAATTAAATAAAACACTCTGAATTTTTCAAACTACATTGAATTACATTTTAGTTATCTTCAATTATGTGGTCTAACAAACAAAATCTTTTCATGAACTTGAACAATTTTTATAAAGATAATGTAGCTGTTCTATTTACCTATTGGTGTATAACAAATTATTCTAAAGCTTAGTAACTTAAAATAATCATTGTGCTCAATGATTCTGTGGGTCGAGTGTAAGGAAAGCTACAGTGGAGATGACTTTACTCTGTTCCACAATGTCTCAGGAGTCTCTACTGGTACAGTTTAAAAATCAGCAGGTTATGGGAGATGGTGACACACACTCAGAAGAAATCATCTGAAGGCATCTTCATTCATGTGTCTGACAACCAGATGTGTGTTAAGACCTCAGCTGAAACTACAGAACTGCACACTTATATAGAGTCTCGCTGTGATGGCCTGCGCTTCCTCACAGCGTGGTGACCTATAGTTTCTCACGTGGTAACTACTGGTTCCAAGGCAAATGTAAGAATGCAGGAAAAACTGCATGACATTTCCTAACCTTGCCTTACAATCATATTTCATCAATTACACGGTTTTCTGTTGGCTCTCAGTTACTTAGGTCACCAACTAAGAAGAGAACATAGACACCATTTCTCAATAGATGGAATTTCAAAATCTTTGCAAATATATTTTAAAACTTTCATAGTGCTTAATCCTATAAACAAAATGCAACCAAAGTTATTTTTAATATGGCAACAATGCACATAAACTTAGTAGTTTCACTTAAAATCATGTATAAATTAATTGATTAAGAATTTCATTATAAATGCAAGGTTGTCATTAAAATGACTTTATAAATATAAAAGGTACCAAATGTGCATAAATTCCTTACCATAAAAATACAGTATAGTTTTATTCTCTTACTTACACCATTTTTTACTTAGTTCTGAATTATGCAGGTAAATTATGCATGCCCATGAGGAATAAAAATAACATCTGGCTATATAAAAATAGAGATTTTGGCATCCAAGACATCTAGAGTGAGGTAATACTCAGTCCCTTTTTATATAGCCCCTATGTCATGGCCTACAAAACTTAAAAAGGAATTTGTATCCAGGTTCATAGAGAGCATGACTTCCAAGTTATTCTTACTACTAGATTATGTCTACAACTCATACTCATAATGATTATTTCATTAATATTTCATTTATTTGATTATGTACACTAATTTTCCTTCAAAAATAAAAGAACTCTGAAGTAATATATATGAATTTATTTTCTAATTATGAATATCTTTGTACATAACAGAAATCCAGTGATATGTAAGCATGTTATCTAAGTAATGATAAAGGCCTTTGAACTTGATGAGTTCTAAGTAGATGTATTTCCTATGTAACAAACCTGTGGATTTGACTAACGCTATACACCACTTTATACTCTTAGTACCTGACTACTCTTAAATATTTGGAATGATATCTAATTGACATGGCTAGGTCACATTTTCAATAATAACTCATAAGATTATTCTACTAACAATACACAGAATACAAGAACTCTTAGAGTTCAACATGTGCTAGCAAAATGGAAAAATTAAATAATTACCTAGGAAGTAAAATTGAGGAAATGTACAAAAAAAACAGACTAAAAAGATTAATAAAAGTATAATTTAGGGAAAAAAAGTTGATAAATTAAAGGACTAGTCAAGAAGGTCCAACATTCAAAATACTAATTGTTCCAAAATGAGAAAATGGAAGACTAAAATCATCGATAAATGCCTTAAGAAAAGTCCCCAGAATTGAAGTACAGAACTTCAAGAGGCACAAATGAATGCCCAGCACAATGGGCAAAAATAAAACTCATAAAAGCACACTAGCAGGAATTTCAGAAAAGTGAAAACTATAAATTTTAGAAACTCTAAATATTAACAGAATACAAGCTTTCAGAAGAAAATGTCAAAAATTCAAATAAAAAGAGACATCTCAGGAGCAGCACTGGAAATGAGAAGTTATGCTGTTCCAAATTTTGAGGTAAATGATCTACAATGGAGAATTGTCTTTCTAAGAAAATTGTTAATCTGCTATGAGGTAGAAAAAAGAAATTCAAAGATAGGCAAAGTCTCAAAAAATGTACTCCCTGTGTAGTCTTTCTAAGGAACATACTAGAAGATATGGTCTACCTGCACAGGAAGGTAAATCAAATGGAGAAGGATGTGAGAGTCAGGAAATAGGAGACAACAAAAGAGACAGTCAAAAGGATAATATGAAGTAAGTTCTCAAGATCAGCAATATACAGAAGGCCTAGAGAACAGACTGCATAAGTTGGTGGGGACGAGAAGATTCTGGGAAAAATGTCTGCAAGGAAAATAAATTAATAGAATCCTTGCAAGGAACCCCTGGTGGGGGAAGGGGTTAAGTCTCAGCACAATGAAGCTATCCACAGCCACTGCAGCACCAGCTTGATCCCCAGCCAGGAAGCTTCCCACATGGCACAGCAGCCCTCTCCTGTCTCACGCATGCTCCCCTCAGCAGTGTATTTCAGTCAATCTGCCTGTTCTGCTCCCCACTCTGTCTCCAGTGAACTCTCTCACACACACTCCCAATACCTCTGGCCTACACCTCAGTTATTGTATGCATAAATAAATAAATCTTAAAGAAAGTAGAATTCTTGATAAGCCTCAATGTATTAAATGATTTACAGAACTGGAAACATGTTGGGAATAAGTTAGATTTACGTTCACTTTAAAAATACATTAAAACAACACAAAAATAAGGTATTTATCAACACAAAAACAAGGTATTTATCAATGTCAAGTAGACAAAAAACTAAACTGAAGAAAATTGAAAATAACACTGGTCAACACTGAGATCATTACTGACTTAAAAAGGCCCTAATCTGTAGTATCTTGGTGTGCTGAACATGAATATAACCCTGACATTTTTTGATTAGCTCTCGTTTTGAAGATATTTCATATAATTCATTTTATATGTTTCACCGTGTAAATTTATCCAGTAGGACTGCAACAACATCCTAAATCAGCCTAGAATGATGTAATATTGCATCGCAGTGCATAATATCATCATGCACACATCATCCAGAGTTGATTGCATCATTTTCTGATGCAATGCAATACTACTGCCAGGCAGCTGCTGAAGTAAGCTGACATCAGCAGTGCACTATAGAAAGCCCTGTTGGAAAGGTTGAGCACTGAAAATATTTCAGACTTTGTGCGAGACAGTTTAAGCAACTGTTCCATAGAACTGTTATTATTTTATCGATTTAGGCACAATACAGAACAGTAATTCCTCGAAAGTGTGTTAATAGCGTGGACAATTTCTGCTCTATTTGTGGGGAAGTGACATTTGCCAACCAGAAGAAAAGTATCCTTTCTCAAGTGAAGAAGGCTTATCATCTTGACTTCAGATGCAAGGTTGGTGACCAAGGCAAGCCCCTCATATATGCTGTGCTACATGGACAACACAGCTTTCACAATGGTTAAATGGCAAAAGACCATCAATGCCGTTTGCAGTCCCCATGCTAATAGAAAGTATGAATGCCAAATTTAAGTTTTAGAAAACTTAAACAGATCCTGTGGTGACAGAAGAGTAGGAACCAGAAGATAGTTATCAGCCTATGAAGATAATACCTGAAGTAAAATGGCAGCACTATGACATGGACGAAAAGAAACAGATGAAAAGATATAAAATGATAAAATTTTATTACATTAAATATTTATTAAAATTGAAGTCAAAAATAAGAAATGGATTTTCAATCCCAAATATTTTGCCTCCCCCATTTCACAGACAACTAATAAGGAAGGAAGGAATTTAGACAAATAAAATGTCATGTCTTATAATTCCAGAGTGTTGGGGAAAGCTTTGTGTTTAGTTTGCACAGAGATGCAGTTACTGTTCATATATTTTAAGAAACAAAGTCATCCTAAGAGGGCATCTTTGAAAGTTTTTCTGCCTGTCTTCTGATTTTCAGGAAAAGGAATTTTATGTGGATAGTTTCCCTTGAGCCTTCTTTCTGGTGATGAAAATCCAGTCAGTATTCTCATTCAAAGCAGACTTCCCCCAAGGCCACACACATCCATCCTGCCAGCCTGAAGACTGCTGCCAACAGCTCACTCTCTCTACCTCCAAGCTGCTTTCTCTAAACAAATTCTAACTGAGGGAAGGAAGAGAGCAGAGCTTAGACATAAAAGCTTTACAACATGAATACTTCTTACAGCTGACTGACTTGTTTTGCATATGTGCATCTGCCCCAAATTAGAAATACTTGTGAATGGAATACCACAAGTGTCTTTGAAGTTCATTACTGTGGAGAGTTATGCACTGAGGGGGCCTTTTCCTTACTTGCATGGTATGTTTTAGTCTTACTTGCAGAGACTGAGGGAAGGGGAGTAACCAGTCTGGTTTACATTACAAGCTGTTTCCCGGAGATGAAAGGAGTCTGTGCATTGAGTCATACTGCCTATGTTATTATCACCAAGGCAGATATTGTAGAGCAAATAAGCTAGTCTGCCAGAATCCTAGGTCATATAGGTGGGGTTCATTACACAAGATAATTTCATAGCCCTGGGAAGGTTCAAGTTTGCAGAGGTCTCAACAACTTCTTAGCCTATCCCAAACTGTGGCTTTTATAAAGTCTTGGTCACATTTTCTCTACTTAATTGTGTAATAATGTCTCTATTTAATAAAGTTTTTTATATTTAGTATGAAGTAGTATACTGTGAATTTAAAATTGGGAGACTCTCAAAGGAAAAGAACGTTAATGTAGTCTAAGAGACATGACCAACTCACAGATCAGATAAGGCAGGCAAAGAAGGATTTAGAGATTTTCAAAATCCAATTGTTTTAAACACTGGGCAGGCCAAACAAAACTGCACACAGATAACAATGTGTTTTAATGTGCCTGCAGGTATAGAGAACCCAGAAGCAGAGCAGACACCCATGGAGGAAAAGCCATGTGATATATGTAGATGAAAGCAGCTACAAAGGACTTTTGCACATGTTTCTATCTGTAGTTGGGTTGCCTCATGGTTTGTTTTTTCCTGTGATGTGGGAGTTGGAACACATTTTGAAAGACATTAGTGGTAACACTGAATCTTGTTTCCTCAATCCAATCTCACCTTTAAGAACTTCCATCATAATTCTTATGCTCTATCTTTAAATATGTCTCCGACTCTGCTAAGCCCCATCAATGACCAATTTTATCTGAACAAATAGAAAATGTTGCAATTTAGTAGATTTCCCCTCTGTTTGAAAGCATAGCAGAATCGTTCCTCGGAGCTCCTGGTATTATTTCTGAGGCTTGACACTGCATTAAATATATTGTGTGCATCCCTTAAGGATTTTGTAAAAGTTGACAGATAAAAATTCCTCTTAGACACCCCTTTCCCTCTAAAGTTTTCTCCAAGTTACTCACAAAGGCAGGTAAATTTTAATACATATCCTTGGGGGTGATTTTGTGAAACTCCAAGCAAAGGATAATTAAAAATCTTTGAAGTTTACTTTTTATTTTATTATAAAAAATTCAACTCAGTTTTTCTCTAACAATTTTTATCACTGACAGTCTCAATACCTAAGTATGAGGAATGGCCTAGAACGCCTAAGAGATAAATAAAATATGATGCCTGTGATGTCATGGTGATCAGAGAGAGGGGTGGGAGGAAAATTCATCCAAAGGTAACTGAAGAAATGACTGGATAATTTCCTTGTAACTCACACTCATCTGCATAGCTTAGACTAAGGACTGATTTATTAGTCTTTCTTGTCAAAAAAGAACTTCTAAACACAAAACAATCCAGTCCCACATCCTGATCTGATCACTTTGATGCAGTTGCATTGCATTCCCTTTATTAGATAGCACCTCCTACTTGAGTTACAGTATATCAGAATATAACTCTCATAAAGTTAAAAACATGATTCTTAAATATTTAGTAAAGCACTTGTCAAAAATGTATTTACCTCATAATGAGGAAATCAGCAAGATGACAACGCTAATTCAAAAACAGGGGAAAGTGCTATATATGGGATCAATCAAAACAAATACTAAAATAAAATTGTTTGAAAAAGACGCAAAATTCATAGTCATGCTATTATCTACAAGACAGAAATCATTTGCGTATCTACTGAACAAATATATGCCATTTTTCAATCTTCTACAAGGTAATGTCTAGATTTACTGAGTTTGCATCCTAATCAATAGTAAGAGAGAAACTATTAGATCATTCAACAGTGTGAAAAAGCTCAAAGTTTTATCAGAATCACTTGGAGGTGACTAAGGTTAAGCCAGATTGCTAGACCCCATGCCTATGGTTCCTGAATGGGTCAGTCTGGGGCAACCCTAAGAATTGGAATTTCTAGGTGATGCTTCTGCAGCTGATCCAGGGACCACACTTTGAGACCCACTGCTCTAGTTTGACATTGAAAAGGCTGGAGTAATACATTTCTGTGCCATATATTTAAGTGTCATATATTTCAGGATAAATTGTGAAAGACTTGAGACTACTGGGTATATTCCTTGGAAAATTAGGCCTTCCTTTGTTAATTCTAGATTTTCTGAAACTTTGGGGTTTGTACCTTTCATTGTCTTTGAGCTATTTTAGAACTCTGTAATTTGAAGCTTACTAATAGCAGCACAAGTGTTCTTGGCCACAGACATGCAAATTATTCTGTCCAAGTGGAAGGGCAATGGTTTTTCCCCCCTTACCTCCACAGTCACCCCTCTGTAAAAAGTCACTTTTACACTTAATTGTAAAATCAAGTATCCCTTATTTGTGTGTGTGTGTGTGTGTGTGTGTGTGTGTGTGTGTGTGTGTGTGATTGTGTGCATGTGTGTGTGTTGGGTCTCTGATTTTTCCTTCAAACTGCTTGTCACATTATTGGTTTCCTTAAACAGTGAAATAAATAAAATTTTTGACATATTTTATATTTACAAGAGTCATGATTATATCCTTTAAAAGTTTTCCTTTAACATATTTTTTCTCAAAAACAATGAAGTTTAAAATTGCACATTGTGTTGATACTATTTTCATTATAAGCAAATGAATATCTTCCTTCAGTATACCTGGTTTGTGGTTTTTGTATTTCCTAACACTTGACAATCCATTTAAAATTTAGTCTACTGGGTTACTGACCAGACTGGGATCCTATGGATTCCAGCTGCCTATTTCTTTTAACAATAACACAGCTGCCCTTACTTTTTAAATCCTCCTTTAGTCATCATTTATCTAACTCAATGAATTCATATTTGCTTCTTTCAAGATGTATTATTTAAGGGTACAGTTTGGCCATTTCTATTATTCAGGGTATTGACCCCAGTCCTTAATTAATAACAGCGAAGTCACAAAGATGTTTTCTACCTGTTTCCAAGGCTGGAAACTCTTAGTTGGACATCTGGAGTGTGAGGAGGAGGCAAACTTTTGTGCCAACTTAAAATCCTTTGAATTTTTAGGGTCAGCAGGAAATCTTAGCTGGCTGGTGGGGTCAAGGACAGATATTTTAAACTGGAAGTTCATGACCCTGGATACTGCCCAGCTTCAAATCTGAAATGCTTCCTTCTAATAGAGCATCTGTGTTCTATAAGAGGAGCTCAATTCTGCACAAGGTCCGGAAGAAGCCTTTCCTGGGCCCTCACCTCTGGAATTCATACCCGACCCATGTTTAACTCACACAGTTCTTTTTTCAAAAGAGGCTATGGTCATGTTAAAATTTCATTTATGGAAAACATTTCCCTAACTGCCAGCAGTTCCTATGTAGGTAGGAGTTCCGTGTACTGAAGCTTTGTCATTTTTTTTCTATGTAGTCAGCAAAAAAGAAAATATCATGACATAGAAATTTTGCAATGAGTTCTCCAATTTTAATGAAAATTGGGGAATAGAGGTGTAACACAGATATCACAACATGTCTCTAAGCTTTTAGTTACCTAGGATTACCTTAACCTTTTAGGTCTATAGATAAGTTACTTCAAACCCCTTATTTTAAGGTGGAGAGGGAGAAAGAAGGGTAGACAAATAAAATGCAGAATTGTTCTAAATAACACCTGGGGTATACTTACACTAAAAAATTCCTTATTGTGGATATGAGATCCAAATTTAATTGGACAGACGATATATTGCTTACTAAATTGTAAAACCCTAACAGTGGTATTTATCTCTCTCCTAACACTAGATAGAGTCTCTTTTCCATGATTTTTTCAAATCATCATTCAATGCAAATACATTTTAATTGAACAATCAGAGGTGCAAAGGGGGATGGTTTCTACCTCAAAAAATTGCAAATGTTTTTCAGTCATCCTCACAATTGTTTATCATCTTTCCAGTGTTCTAGCTTTCTGGTAAGTTCCTGGGCACCCTCTCTGCCCCTCAATTCTAGCTCTGCTGACCCAGCCTACAAATTTCTATGTATTTCCTACCAAAGAACAATTTGCAGCTGAGCTAATACAAAACCCTCTAGCTTTGCCCAAAAGCCCTCGCCCACAATATAAATGCATTTCTACACGAAGAGTCCTCACCCTAAAGTGTCATTTTATTCTCCTCACCTGCACTTCCTTTTACTCCCATCTCCAGAGAAGCAATACCATCTTTATAAAGTTCTAAAAACAAGACTCAGGAGAAAAAACTGAAAAAATTAGAATTAAGCACAAACAAGTCTACAGACATACAAATGTTAAAATAAATGTTAGCAACTAGTTCTCTATTTCTGATGTTGTTTTAGAGTCGATGGATTTGAGAACGGAGCAGGGTCCTTGGGTTTACTCTGGGAAAGGTTTCATCAGAGCAACCTTCAGCGGCAGGTGACAAGTTTCAGTTATACTTAAAAAACAGTTTTATTTGGGCAAGGAAGTAAAGGACACTTGTACAGACACAAGTGGGCAGAAAGAGCTGCCCTGCTGAGGGGCAGGTTTGCTAAGAGAGGCCTGCATGGTGCAGGTCATGGGTAGGCAGGCAGGCCCCTGCCCTGCAGAGAGACAGAGTTGGTAAAGGAAAGCACCTGCATAGGCACAGGTGGGCAGAGAAATAGCTGTCCCGAGTTTACCCGCCCAGATGGCACTGATATAGCCTTCTTTCAGTTGGGAGGGGCTCATCCTCGAGGATGGCTTTCTGTTTACTGGCTAGCTAGAATTAGAAAAGAGACTGGGAAATTCTACAATGGGCTCAATCTCCATATCCTTGGCCCTAGAGGCCCTAGGGACTGCCATCTAGCGCCTACCCATGCTTTGCAACCCAGGAGCCTGCACTTAGGGATTGTGCCAATGGTTATATTGATTTCTTCTACCCCCACTTCCTTGTGTGGGTCTAGTTGTAATCTTATTTTGCATTATATCTCCTCCATCATTTCCATTAAGCCTTTATCTAGAGGGAAATGGTCAGATTATTGCAACTAGGATGTTGGTCACTGTTATAAATAGGCCTCTTGACTCTGTATGTACCAAAGAGATCACATTAAGCTTTGATTTTGTAAACATGTGCCTCTTCTCTATACAAAATTTCCAGTGGCCAGTGAGGCCCAGCATACGCAGTCCTCAGACTCTCATGGGATGCCTCGCTGATTACATCCACTGTCACTGAAGACAATGAAGAATGGTGTCTCCTCAGGACCGCAGATACCAGTGCCTTCCATGAGAATTTAGATGTTTATTTATTCATGTTTTCTTATTTTCTACACGTTTATACTTTGCATTTTGTGATTTTGTGGAACATGGAGAGACTGTCCCTCCAGAGTTAGCCATTCCCTAGAGAGTGCAAAAATGTGCCTATGAGTATACTTTTCATATGCAAACCAACCAATTGAGATCTCTACCACATCTGTCTCCTTTCATCAGGCTCCTGCTGTCTAGCACATTATCCTCCTGCCCTAAATCGCCTCCAAACCTATACTGAACAACTAGAGTCCACACTTGTATCCCAGAGTCCCAGATTTATCCAGATTTTCCAATCCTAACTATGACTAGATATTAAACTTGCCTTGCCCATTCCTTCCTAAAACACACACACACACACACACACACACACACACACACAAAAGGCCTTTACCAAGCATTCTCCTCACTCCTTTCTGTCCCCCACTCCACTGACCCAGTGCTTATCCATGTGGCCCTCACGGGATGACACGACACCTTTTCTTGGTAACTGAGAAATAAGCTATTTTTTAATGGCAACTGTCTGCTAATTTGTTGGCCTCATCCTGCTTGAATAAAAACAAAATATCAGGAACATTTACAATAGATGCCTGGGCCAAAGATGCTCTCTACCATGGCTCATAGAATGACTCACTCTCAAGGTGCCCTTGACATAGTACCTAGCCTGAAGGTTTTACTATCACCATTGTGGTGAGCAGCTCCAGAGGGGCGAGGGTCTTCCTGTGGTTCCATGGCTGCTGCTATGTTGTGTTTCAGGTTCTCTGCCCTCCTGCATGGGGCTCAGATACTAGTTTGATAGCTGAACAAGGGGACAGCTGTCTCACTCTCCATTCTCAACTCTCCCACCCACAGACCTCCACAAAACTTCCTTAACTGTGGTCCTTTTCCAGACAAACCAGTTGATATAAATTGACTCATGCAAGTGCCTGCCTCCTAGGTTCAGGGAGAGTAAGGCATATTACTGAAACAGAGGACATAGCTACTGCTAATGCAGATTCTTGAAATTCATATGTTGTTAAACGGTAAGGTAAATTTCCAAGTAGGATTTAAACAGTTTCCAGGATTTTAAAAGTAGAATAATTTACCAAATGATTCATTCAGAGAAGTTATGAGGGGCATTTGGAACCTACTTTATTCTATACTTTTATTGAATTATATAAAATGTGTATTACATAAAGTATAGCCTGTGTATGTATATTTCTATCCATATTCTATACACATATGTATATAAAATATATATTCACAATTACATAAAATAAAATATGTTGTGAAAAAATACATATTTTCACAGAATACATGTGAATTGCCCCCAGGAGAGGAACAGTTTAATTCACAGTGCTCATGAGAACACAGAGCCTAGGGGAAGGAATGGGCTGGCAAGAGAGGATCTGCACTAAGATATGTTCCCAGAAATCCTGCAGCAATTTTGTTACTTCCTTTTCTCAGGATATGCAATCTGACACCACCCCAGACAAAACAGTCCCAAGCAGAGTCAGTGCAAGTTTTTTCCAAAAGAAATTGTGCTTATATGAATCAAATATGCTTATTGGGGTGACGTCTGCTTATCCCTCAGATTCCTATTTTCTTGCACTTACACACACGTGGCACTGTTAACATTTTCTAACTTCCCATGAGTCAGGTGTGGCTCTGTAACTGGATTCCATTCAACGAGATGTGAGCTGAATGATGTACAGCATTTCTAGGGCAATCCTTTTCGGAAGGCAATTTGCAGCTGCATGCTAAAGGTGACAATGACAATGAGGCCATAGAAGGAAGGTGCCTGGTTCCCAATGACTCTGCCTGGATAAGAGCCAACCTGTAAACAAATACCTATTAAGAGTTTAGATGAGTAAGAAATAAGTTTCTACTGTATCTGAGCCATGTCATATCTATTTGTTGCCATAGCCCAGACTTTTCAATGAAGACAAGTATCTACTATCTTCATTAAGCTTAGATGTTTTTCCAGACTTCAAAAAACACTAAAAGTCATTTTCTTTTTTCTTTGACTCTATTGCACTGGAATGGTGAAAATCCCACAGGCTGCTGAAGTTGCTGAGGATCAAAGATTTTCCATGCCAGGTAACACTTCCACAAACCAGCTTTTAAAAATTCTACTTCAGGGATTATGGAAAGAGCTTGCTTTGTGATTGCTTTTAATTGGTACCTGTCATCTGCTTGATAGAATTTTATTAACAGAAGTGTAAACATTCATTGCAATATGCAGAACACAGGAATCTTAAGCAGCTTATGAAATTCAATCAAAGTTCTTTTTATCTTTTGTGTTTGCTGATAACTCATTAAAGGTTGTTCAATGTTACAAGTGTTGCAGCAGAAATGTTCCTGGCAAACAAAAGTGATAATATAGAGACTTTAATACAACAAAAGGATTGAGGGTTGTTTGACATTGCACAAAATAGTAACAATCTTTCACTACAAAAAAATTTTAGACAAAAGAATAAATAGTCCTTAGGTATTACTAATTTTTTAAAAGAATAGAATCTACAAAATAGTTTATCAAAGCCAAGTCCTCTTCCTAGTCTCTCTCTCTCTCTCTCTCTCTCTCTCTCTCTCTCTCTCTCTCCCTCTCTCTCCCTCAAAACTTGTATATAACCCCAGGCGATTTGACACTATGTGGAGAAAAAGGAACTTTTCTACACTGCTGGTGGGAATGTGAACTGTCCAACCACTATGGAAAGCTGTATGGCGATTCCTCAAACTCCTAAACATGGAGCTCCCATACAACCCAGCAATACCACTTTTGGGAATTTACCCAAAGGACACAAAAACACTAATCCGAAAGGATACATGCACCCGTATGTTCATTGCAGCACTATTCACAATAGCAAAGGTATGGAAGCAACCCAGATGTCAAAAAATAGATGATTGGATCAAGAAGATGCGGTACATATACACAATAGAATACTATTCAGCATTCAAAGAAGATAAACACATGCAATTTGCAGCGACATGGATGGAATTAGAGGGAATCATACTCAGTGGAATAAGCCAGAAAGAAAGAGAAAAATATCGAATGGTTTCACTTATGACAGGACTATAGGGAAACCAAATAGGAGAGAGACACTCAGC
>PVIJ01006253.1:0-94231 GCA_004024925.1 Scalopus aquaticus | reverse complement strand
ACAGGAATATAGGGGAGCCAAATAAGAAAGCAACATTCAGCAGGGAAGGAGGGGAGGGGGAGGGCTCAAAAGGGGGGAGGAGGGGAGCATGGAGGACTATGGTGATGGCTCCACGGGTGAACAGGTGGTGGTAACTTATGGGGAATACATAATAATGTAAAAGATACGAATAACAAAAATAAATATTATATTAAAAAAAATAAAAAAAATAAAATATACCCTGATTTTTAGCATCCTTTTTATAGGCACTGAGTGTAGTTAAATCTGACACCAAATACGCTACTGTGACGTGTTAATTTCTTTTCTATCTTGAGATTTTTACATGACTGATTATCACGTCAAGTTTATGTCTTCTACAAATAAGTACCTCAGATATTTCTAAGCAGTCCTTTGGGACTATGGTGGGGCAAGCTGTAGTAAGATATGAATATATATAATACGCATCAAGCACTTCTGTAGAAGGGGAGAAGTTCCCTCTTCCTACATTCCCACATAATCAAAGAGGAAGTAACTTTGAGGGAAAAAAATCACTCACTGGGCTGAGATTCAGATCTCTGGGTAGAAGGGGGGCTACCTTGGGAACATGCTACCTGATGCTGGGTTGATGAAGAAAGTGGGTGAAGGTCATCTGCTGGTGCAGAACTTTGAGAGATGCCACTTCTGTGGGAAAGACTTCCAAGGCCACAGGCACACTTACTTTCTCACCATACAGTGAAAAACAATATTGGAAGAGGAAAAGTTTCCTTCTTTCTCTTCCAGCATTAGTCTCTCTCCAGCTCCCTCTATTGGCAGAACCTAACATTGAGTCAGGTGGCAAAGGAGAAAGAAGTGGTCTGTAGTCCAGTTCTGGTGTCACAAAGCAGGCAAAAAGAATAAACTCAAGGGATAGAAAGGAACTAGAATGACCAACTTCATTGTTGTCACTAAAGAAAACTACTCACTAACCACTATCATTCCATTTAGTTCAACATAATGTGGATGATAATAATATCAACAAAAGTATGAGTCAAGTTTATATTTGACTTATATCTACATTAAGTTTTATGTGATTGGTATGATTCAGAAGAGAAGGGGGTTTGGCTAGCTGTCACTCAATCATGAATATCATCTAATCAAGCAATGAGAATATGGGAAAATTCTTCAGAGGTCAATAGACTTCTATTCTTAGGGATTTTTGATTATAGCTCACAAGACAAGTTTTGTTAAATATTTCTAACCAGGGGTTAGTTAAGGGACTGATAAGCTACTTTCTTACCTAGAAAATTATAATTTTCACAAAGTTTCTTTTTACACTGAGCCAAAATTATTCTAAACTGTTTCTAACTTCTTTTAACTTGTTAATTTGTTGTAAATATCTGAAGGCTTTCTCTATCTTGTGTCTAACTGGTCGTTAGCCATTCCTCAAATGGCAAAGTTGATGTATCCCTACAACACTGAGGTCAAGGTCTTATAATACCATGATTTTTTTAAACATCTCTTTTACAATGTGAAGCTCAAAAATGAACTTTATTAGTTAGACATAATAGGACTGATGCAAAATACAGTGGATATATCATTTTTGAATCCAGATACTATATTGCCATGAATGTTAAACTTTACAATTTGACTGCTTTGTCCAACAGTGCTTCAGTTTTGCCTTCATTACCAACCCCCTTCTTTTCATCATGAAAAAAAAAAAACACCTAGGGGTCTGTTTTTAAAAGTATCAATGGTTCATTGCATTGTTTTCATATGGAAAAAATATAATATATTTTGTACCAAGAATAATATAATTTCAATGATGAAGTCATTCTTCATTTCCCCTAAGAAAATGTTTCCAACTGGGATGGCCGGAAGAGCTGGTGAGGAAGCTTACCTTGGCTGTTCCAAGAATCCCCATAAAGCTTTTATCATTTGCCTCAGAACTGGGAAAGGCAGAGTTTACCTCTGACTACAAAGTAAAATGTGAAAGTTAGATATGAAAGTAAATTACTTTCTAATAACTCCTCAGGGAAGGTTCATGAACTATTTATTTCCTCTATATTATCTAATATCATGTTAAACATGCTGGGACAGAAAGATACTACAAAGCAGCATTTTGTAATGGGTGCTGCTTCTTTTGCTTGCTTTTCCCTGGAGCCCAAAATCTTGACCGTGGTTGTTAGAAAGTCCAAGAAGCTGTGGACTCTGTCTTGAGTGACACCTGGAAAGATTCTTGCAGTGTTTTTGAATGCAAGAAAAGGATTTGCTGAAATGATCATTCATATTTAAAATATATTTTAATATCCATACAATAATGATCACATGCGTGAATGAGCTATTCATTTTACTTCAAAAATACTTAAGCTGTAAATACAACAATGCATGAGGTAAATACTCTTGACCTAGAATTCTCTTTTCTTAGCTATTTGGTTGACTAATTCCTTCATCTCAAGACTTCATTCAAATTTCACCATCTTAGTGAGGTCTGATTTGGACTATTTAATTTTGCAAACTTGAATTTTTCCCTTCTTTCAGCCCCATCTTCCATTTTTTATTTCTTTTTCCACTGTACCTAGCTTTTTTCTAACACACTGTATTACTTGTGTTTGATGTTTCTGCCCCCTCAATGTAAGTTCCTGGAGGGCAGGTAGGTATCTTTCACGTTTTCTTTGTATTTTGATGTAACATAATACATATTTGTTGAATTAACAACTGATCAGTTTCTTCTCACAAGTTGGTGATAACTGTTCTGCTTACACTGAATTTTCTTTTCTTCTAAATTACCTAAGTTCTGCAGCTTCTCTTTTGTGCACTCCATAATATTTTATCCTTCCAGACGGCTCTGATTGATGTTTTTGTTGTTTTAGCCCATTCAAAAGCTTCACAAACTTAAATAAAGTACAGCCTTTTAAGTGGCTGAACCCAAGGCTTTCTTTGCTTGTCTTTGAAATGCTCTGTAAAATGCAGGCAGCTGACTCTGTTTGCCCTGCCGCTCCTTCTAACAGAATCAACACCATCTTCAGCCTTCTCTTTGGTCTCTGGGGAAGATTACACTTGATAATTGTCCTCTTTGGTGAGAAAAGTCACTTTTGACTGGAAACTGCAATGAAACTCATTACTTAGTGTGCAGTACTGTGATATTTCCTGTGGTACATCATTAGACATCCTCTTTGTGTGAGCAGTAACTCAGGAGCACTGTTTAACCATTTCCTGTCTGACTTCTGACAAATATCCTTCACCTCTTTTCATTAAACTGTGTGTGTTAGTTTATTCAGGCTACTATAGCAAATTACCATAGACTTGATGGCTTATAAACAATAGAAATTTATTTCTTATAGTTTTGGAGGCCAGAAGTTAGAGATCAGGGTACCAATATGGCCGGGTTCCAGCATGGACCCTCTTCCAGATCGCAGACTGCCAATTTCTCTTTGTGTCCTTATATGGTAGAGGCAGAGAGAGTGTAGAGTAAATGAAGCTTTTCTACTGCTAGCCTCTGGCTATCAACGGAGGCCTTGAATGCAGGAAGTACTTGGAGTGTGAGTTCCGGGCACACATGCCTGATGGTGGACACGAGGAGCATGGTATGGCATGCGTAAGTGGGCACACCTGAGCCTAGGAGGTCAGGGCTGTAAGGTGGCATTACTCAGAGATGGTGCACTGGAGAGCAGCAGAGAACAGCTATGAGAAAACAAGGGCTACAAGAGGAAGCCCAGAGGAGAGAGCTTACAGAGATTCATAGGGGGACCCATGTTGTTATCTCTCTGCTGGCTTGTTGGTCCTGCATGCTATTAAAAAACCTGTGGGGATGATGCCAATAACTCCAAGGTTCTCTTTTAAGTTGCCTGAACAGAGGGGAAGCAAACTTTTATGTTACTCCCATAAGGGCCCTAATCCTAATCCTGAAGGCTCTACTCTTATGACTCCATCTAATTCAAATTCCCCAAAGGTCCAAATTCATAATATTATCACTGTGGGGGTAGAGTTTCAATATATGAATTTTGGGGAAAGGAATCATAAAGGATTCCATGTACCCTCTTTCCCTATTAACTACAGTATAACAGCTCTCTGCCTCAGATCTCAGTTTAAATGTTAATTCACCAAAGAAATTTTCTTGGGTGATTTCTGGTGAGTAATTACCCAGGTGGCTACCCTGTGCCCTGTTTTTCTTCACAGTATACATTAAAATTGTTTGCTGTCTCCCACTGAACACCATGCTGATTTCTCCAACATGTATACTTTGTATACCAGGCCAAGCATAGCACCAGCACAGTCACCCAGTAAATAAAATGGATCTGAGGGCAAGCTGGCATGTTGTCAATTTATAATACCTATCTAATATATATGATGAGTTGACCTAAATTGGTGCTTATTTAAATGTAGGACTGTATCTTCTAAAGAGTGTGGTGCTTCAGGGCCTCCCTGGTGGCGCAGCGGTTGAACGCTGTGCCGTGGAGCTGTGGGCAGCCACGATGCGAGTTCGACGCCCAGCCGGGGAGAATCCCACATGGTGCGGCAGACCTCTCCTGCCTCGCTCGCTGCTCCCCTCAGCAGTGTATTTCTGATCTGCCTGTTCTGCTCCCCACTCTGTCTCTGGTGAGCCCTCTCGCCGCCCCACGCCTCTGGCCTGTACCCCAGCTTGTATGTATAAATAAATAAATCTTAAAAAAAATAAAAGACTGTGGTGCTTCATACCCTAGGCAATAGTCAATATTATAACTAGTGACTCATTGATGAACACGTTTTTAAACTTAGAAACTCAGGGCAAAACTGGGACCATTTAACTGGCAGCATTAATAATTCTTCTTGCATTTGATCCTTGTATTTGCATATTACTGTCTTTATTAAAATGCAGCCACAGAAATTTGATGAGGGGGCATCATCACATAAGTATGGGATAGGTGTTTTAAGTAATTTGCCATATATTTAGGAAAGAGATTCTACAGTATACATAGATGACTGATTGTGAATACAGTCAATGAAAAAAACTTCTAGCACATATAAGTACTGGAAGTAAGCTTAAATTCAACAAAATTAAAAAAAAATAAATAATGTATTCTACAACTTGTTCTAGGAGGTGCACAGTTCATAATTTATATTTGTACAAAATAATAATAATGAACTGTGCTGAGTCTCTACATGCTTTATGTCAGCTAACCTCAATTCTATGAATACAATATTATCATTTTATACTTAAGAGGTCTGAGGGGCAGTGGTTAAATAACTGACACAAGATCATAAAAGTAGAAAGTGGTAGACTTTTGAGAGAATCATTGATGATAACCATTTTGCCCTAACCCCTCAGAGGAGTATTTAAATGATCATTTCCTGGTACTGTTGCTTATGAAAGTAAGAAATTTTAGTAGATTCCATGCAAAAACAGAAATAAATGAATTATCAAGAAGAATGATTGTTTTACTTTTTTGATAGTTGTCTACAAATGAAGGTTACAGACCTCCAAATGAAGAAGGCAGTAAATGTTTTTTCACATAATTTGTGAATAGTATCCCTGTTTCCCTCTAGACATCTGAATTAGGGGTAGGAATGGGGGAGCAATGTAGAATCATCTTTGTGAGTTTGTATTCATTGCCTCCTCCAATTATGTACATCTATGCCCTTACACTCCTGTCAAGTCAGGTGACAGACTGTCTATTCTTTAGTTTACATACCATGCAGAAAACATCTCTAAGTAGTTTGTTTTCATGGGATTAATTCATTTTTATAGCTGTTTCCTAAGACCTCTCAACAGAGAACTAATGCTGAAAATGGGATTTCCCAGGTAATTATGTCTGACAGCCAAAAATGTGAGACAGACATTGAAAAATTAGAATAACTTGAATCCAGAGCTAATACTCCATCAATTTCTACTATGAATGGTTTAGTTTGACACTTTTGAAAGCACAACTCTTAGTAATTGAAGTAATTTGTATTTTGCTTTTATTTGCAAATGCTTATTTTTTGAAGAAAGCCTTTAAACTTTGACTTCATTGACACCTAGTTGTTTCTCATATAAAAAAAGAGACGAAAAATGAGAAAAATTTGTTTTGTGACTCTGCTGTAAAGGAGCAAACACTGAAGACTTCCCTGGTGGCACAACGAGTTAAGTGCAGCGCTGTGGAGCTGTCAGCAGCTGGGCCGCGAGTTCGATGCTTGGCTGGGGAGATTCCCACATGGCACAGCAGACCTCTCCTGCCTCGCCTACTGCTCCCCTCAATAGTGTATTTCAGTCGATCTGCCTGTTCTGCTCCCCGCTCTGTCTCTGGTGAACCCTCTCACCGCTCCGCACCTCTGGTCTGCAACCCAGCTTGTATGCATAAATAAATAAATCTTTAAAAAAGGAACAAACACTGAAATGGAATTAGCTTCAGAGCAAACAGTGGTTTTTGGTAAAAATGGTCAAACTTTAGTTAAGTGGATTCTTTATGTGTGGCAGCAACCATGACTTGAGGATCTTCTATGAGTTCTTAAAAGAATGGAGAAAATTAGCTGCTTTAATTGATGCCGTGGTCTAAATAGTTTTGGAACTGTTCTGCCTCTGCACAGGCAGCTGTTAGGAAAGTGAACATCAAATGGTTAAACAGCAAGGCACCTGAGCTGGGATGCTGGGGGGGATGGTATATAAATCTAAACTAAGAATCCCAAAGGGAGACTTCTTAATGTCATATCAAGGCTGGAGCTGCTCTGTTCTCATCTTGCCAAAAGCTAGAGTAAGACATAAAACTCCTCCAGCTGCTACATTAGGCCTTAAAAAAACTGTACAAAACTGTAAACAGAGAGGGGTCACCCCCAGGAAGTTGGCAACTGCTGTAGCCATTTTATTCAGTTACCATCCATATAGGTCAAGGTTTAAAATGAAATGAATGAGAAGGCAGAAGAGCAGTGCTTTGCTTATGAAAACAACTTCAGATAAATTACCACGGTTCCAGTCTTCTTAGGAGGATAACTGATAAAGATTCTGTGCTGCAATTGCGGACTTGGAGCAGATACAGAGTTAGATAATTTCTTCATTTGCTATCAGAAGCCTTGGTGACAAAGAGCTGATCTTGTTGAAGCAGACAGGAATGGGGTTCAGAAAGGATGTTAAAAGAATAAAAGATGTCTGGTGTGCCTGTCATAGACCTAGGAACTTCCCAGGGGGCAAAAAGTTTCACTACAGCTTGAGAAGGAGGGACTGGTTAATTAATGAATATCAGGACAGTTTAGTTTTTGAAGCTTCTTGCATTATATTTACCTGTTAAGTAAACAGTATAGAGTTCTTAATACATAGTGCTTCGTTTATTCATTCTCAGCAAACATTTTGGGCATCTTTATGGAGTTTAAAGTTCTAAGAGAGTACCAAGTTATCTATAACAAATCCTAAAACAGCTGAAGTATCTTGCTATTAACCATACTTAGAAATGTTAAAGGATTATTACCAATACTAGTTTTTGGTCAGGATAAATATTTGAATTGGATGGATCTTCAAATGGTACTAAATGTGTCCCAAACCTGCAGGATAATGTGGGACAAGGTCTACCTCTGTTAGCATGTTGCAAGTTATAAAAGGGACTATTGTGTGTTGCGTTGCAATGCCAGTTAAAATATGAGGAGGCAGCTGCTACATAGAATGTGCATTAAGCTGCCAGTTGTCCAAGGAGGCTGGGAGACCACCTGCCTCTTAATAATAAAACACAAGCTTCCCATTGATATAGCTGACAGGACAGCACTCAGCTGGTGCCGACATGGGTATGCACTTTTCTGCTTGACCTAAGTATGATTTTTATAAAGTGTTGCACACAATTACTATGTAGTTTTTTGAAATTTTTTAGAGGAAGATGTATTTTTGGAACATATTTGCAGGAGCATTTGTATAGTACAGATACTTCAAGCAAATAGAAGTAATTGCGTACTGTCAGCCCACTGAAATATCAACATATAGGACACATGTAGCTTGTATCCATGAGAAGAGCAGTTTCTTGTAATTTGAGAAGTGTACTGGAAATGAGGACTGAATTTTGGTCAATTTGGTCAAAGGATAATTCTTCTAAGGAGAACTCAGCAATTCCTTATTGCATATAATGTTTTATTTACTAGAGCTGTAAGAATTAAAAAATAATAGTTGACGTGATACTTTTTAAATAGTATAAATCAATAAAAGAATCAATTACTCATGGTTTGTGACCAAAATAAAATAACAATGATAAACCTATGACAGAACTGTCTAGAAATGGTAGAAAATATGATAAGAGCAAAATATTGGTAACAGGTTATGCAAACAAACAAAACTGTGACTTTGGAAGAAGAAAAAGACTTTTATATGAAATACAGTTAATTTAACCTGCTTTAAAGTTTGGCATGTTGAATAATTTGAATTTGGACCATGCAACATAAAATATGTGTAACTATTTAATTAGTTAAAATAACATATTTGGAAGTCTATTGCGTAATGACTCTGAGATGGTGCAAAGCCAGGTTATAAATAGCATTTTGCTAAAAATTGAATATACTATGAAATCTTAATGCTTGAAGGAATTCTACAAGTTATAAAATGAATTTTCTATTTAAATATTCATGACAAGTCCTTGCTATTTTGAATAGTGCACACACACAGTTTTCTTATTGTTCAGTTAAACCTATACATACAGTGTTCATTGGAAAAAAAAGAAGAAATTGAGATCCAAAGAAACATGCCAATCCATATACTTAGAATTAGCTGATTTTGTTGGTGAGCAAAGCAAATACTCTGAATGCATGCCGGTAGCCAGGAAGTAACTGCAAAGTTGTAGTGAATTGTCAGTTCTATTTATATGAAATTAAAGCTACAATTGTTATACATCATCCTTTTACTAAAGTCAGCAAATATTCAATTTGCACCAGTAGTTGTATTGAGCTTACTCTGATGCTCTTGTCTTTCTCCATGACTCTCTACCTCCTCCCAAGGTTGTTCCTGCATATTTTAATCATATAATTACTCACATTCTTTAACATTCCTCAGTGAGGTTAGATTAAGTTCAGGCAATCCTTAATATTTCAATTGCTGCTCAAATATCTGGATCTTATAAATTTATCCTGCTATTCTTCCTGGTGTCCCACACAATGGCAACACATATTAGACACTGTAATATATGCTAAAATGAAACAAGCATTTTTCACAAACAATAGGTTTGTGAATGGGTACAATCAAGAATTACTTCTCTGTTTCAGCTGACTACAGAACTTCTCCTTTTTGTTCTCTTCTATTTAAACTGTGTGCAGACCACACAATGAAGCTGTCTTGATGATCCCATGTCACAGCTCACTCAAGTGACGGAGGTTAGTAAAAGTACTAACAGTGACTTCTTGGGCAGAGGGAGACCTCGGAGGAGAGGGGAAAATTCCTATACTGCTGGTACCCAACAAGCTCCTCTACACCCCCTACCTTCCACTTTCCTGCTGGCTCTTGGAATGGCAACTCTCATAAGATACCTGTCAGATGAAGTGGAGTCCCACACTCTCCTACTGCAAAGGGAAACATGCCCAGGCAACAAAAGGTAGAACTCTGGATGCTTTTTATAAGAGAAGTTTGATTGTATCTTTGATTAGCTTAGAAAAGCACTGTTTCCAAAATACACTCTAAAAATATTCCCCAGAGAGTGAAAGGAGAAAATACACCATTGTGATCCATCACTGAAAATTATCTACCATCTTAAAAAGCGTTTTTAATTTTTGTATTTGTATGCAAATTTTGTGTCTTAAAAATATTTGAAAAATACGTCAAATTTCTCCAAATTGATATATTAGATACTGCAATAAGATCTGTTAATTAGAAAAAGATTTTAGTGGATGCTCCAGGGTGTCCTCTAGCCCTTTCCTCCCCCTCGGAAACAACACACTTATTTTCAGCTGCTGGAAGTGCTGAGTGATGGCTTAGAGTCGAGTACTTCTTCAGGAATTTCCGTCCTTCAAAGGAAGCTGCCTCATTTAATATTATGTTTAAGGCTTCACCATGCACCTGGTGACTAGAGAATGGAGTCAAACTTGTCCTCTTGCTTCATGTGGGGTAACTCTGAGGGGCTAATCCAACCCCATGGTTCCCTGTGAATCATTTATTGTAACTGCTTCTCAATTTAACTCCTCCCTTTGTCCAGTCCTGTGCCTCTTACTCCCAGGGGAATTTTGTTCCCACAGACACTCCCTTAGCTCTTTTCCCACACAATTCTTCCTGTCACAGGGGACCCAATCTAAAATAGAGAGAAGTAATACAATACTTCTGTCAAATAACACTTTAAGTAATCTCTCATGGCTCCAAATACTTCCTCTTCATATTTATTATGTTAGCATTTACACATTTTTAAATTGCATTCAAACAACATGTATACGAGGCTCAAAACTTACTGCGGTGGGCCTCCCTGGCGCCCTAGGGATTAAGTGTCAGCACTACTACCTCGAAGGCCCACTCCTATGACCTGAGTTCCATCCCCAGCCAAGGAGCTAACCCACATGGCACAGTAGACCACTCCTGTTTCGCCCGCTGCTCCCCTCAGCAGTGCATTTCAGCAGATCTGCCTGTTCTGTTCCCCACTCTGTCTCTGGTAAATCCTCTCACCCTCCCAAACCTCTGGCTTGTACTCCAGTTCTTCTGTGCAAAAATAAAATCTTTAAAAGTTTTTAAAAAAAGAGTACTGCAAGTATTTACAATGGAAGTAGTAATGCCCTGTCCAATGCCTCTTGGAGGACTTACTTCAATTTCATGAATTTTTAAATTGTAGTCGTTATTTATTGACTTTCTAGTAAAAAGGACTAATATTGAAATCTTTCATACTCATCCATATTCCCCTACTCTCCATTCTCTCATTAGTCAATTTGGAAAATAGTCATAGTTTAGATTCTCATTAGTATACACTATTCTCATAATCTTCACTGCTGAGCCACAGAATGTATTTTGGTTGATTTCCTTTCCTTTCTTACACATTTTTTTGGGGGGATTAAATTTTTGCTTTTATTTTTTTTTAATTTGGTTTGTTTTATTGTACTTATTGTTAATTCATCTGCAAATTTTATGCCAAATGACTCTGTATGGTAAAGCTTATTTGATCATTGCTCAGTTGCCTTTTTTGTCCCTTGGGGACATCTGACATGTGTCTTGGTGCCCTTTCTTCATCTACCCCAATCTAAATGCTTGTTCTCCATGTCTGGATCATCAAATGTCATCTTGCTACTTTTCTTCACCTCTGCCCTAGGATTTGTCCTTCTCTATTACAGTGTTGACTTCTGCGTATCTTGGTTCACATTGTCTTCCTTTCTCTTAGTTTATATCTTTGTTTGCTGAGAATATTTATTTTCCAGGACTATCCTGACAAAGGGTGGATATCTGGAATATATTTTTGAGGCTGTGAAAGTCTGAGCTTGTTTGTTCTATTCTCATACTTGCTTGATAGTTTTGTTAGGTAATTTTAGTCAGAAATAATATTTTTTTTTCTCAAAAATTTGAAGTCATACCTCTATTCTTGTTTTGAGAACTATAATGTCATTCTGGTTCTTTATTGTTTGGATGTGACCTACTTCTTTTGTTTGTTTGTTTGCCTTTTCTGTTTCACAGTCCTTCTTCCAAAGATCTTTTCTTTATTCCCAGTGTTCTCAATTTTAATAATGAGGTACCTTCTGTGGATCAGTTTTTACTCATCAGATGGGGAAGTGTTTGTGATCTTTCCTTCTCAAAGCTCTTGTACTTCAATTCTGGGAAAATGTCTGGCATTACTTTATTGATAATTTTCTTTCTTCTCACTTCTCAGTTCTTTTACTCTGAAATTCCCATTAGATATCTTGTATCTTCTGAAATGATTTTTCTTATTAAAATTTTCTTCCTTCTAATACTTTTCTTGTTTTTGTGACTACTGTTTGTTTCCTCCTTAACAGCCGGTTTATTAAACATTATCTCTCGCACTTGATAAATTCCGTTACCATATTTTTAATTTGAGTTCTCTATTATTCTCTGAATATTACTCCACATTTTTAAGAGTAGGATTCTGTTCCTGTTTTATTAATGCCCTATCTCTTGTCTCAGAGGAGGTTTATTTTGGTGTATGTACAGATGCAATTTAATGAAAACTCTTGTCAAATTATAAATTATTTGGTAATGTTAGGAAAGGAAATTCTAGGAATTGTTGAGGAATTCTAGGTAAAGTTGAGCTATTGGGGAACAGTAGAAACTAAGAGTGTAATTGTGTGATTTGCTAATATTAGCTCTATTAAGATCAATTCTAAAATGAACTGTGGGTTGAGTTATACTGGAGTGGAATAAACATTTCGTTTCTTTTTCTTAATTTTAGCAATGGTAATTTACATCTTGAAGAGAATTCTCAGATATTACTTATGCTTTGGTAGATGATTAAACAGTTAGTTGAATGGTATATATTTTAGAAAATTACTGATTAAAGAAAGAAAGCATTATATTTGAGGTTTTTATTTTCATAATGGCATTTCTCTTCAATTTTGACAGAATACTTTCATATCATCCTATTTTCATAGTTATAAAATTACAATTTTAATATTTTTCTTCATTAATTAGCAATTGAGAAACTGCACAAGAAAATCTGAATATGGCTTGTATGGGAAATAGAAGTGACATTTTAAAAGTTGTGTTCTACTAATTTTTTTGTAAAATTATATATAGACTATTTTTAGGGGAATAGGTTTTGAAATAATAAATAATTCATCAGGGTTTTCTATGAATATATATCTCCAAAAATCTAAAATTGCATTGCTACAAAGTTAGCCACCACATGCCATACTATGCCATGCAACACATGACCCAGAATACAGCAATAATCACCCAACTCTGTGTGACTGCTTTCACAAAGTGTAAGAAAAGCCAAAGAAATCCTGAAAAAGAAAAAAGTAGGATGTATCACACTTCCTGATTTCAATCTATAGTGTAAACCTATAGTAATCACAGTATTAAAAATAGACAAGTAGACCAATGGAATAGAGTATAGAAATAATACCAAATATATAGAGTCAACTAATAGTTGACAAGGGAGCCAAGAATACTCAATGGAGAAAAGATAGTCTTTTCAATAACTAGTGCTTGTATAGGGCCTTTCACTTATAAAAAGAACAAAACCTAACCTCTATACCATTCACAAAAGTTAAATTGAAATGGCTCAAACACTTGAATATAAGACTCAAATCATTAAACTAGAAGAAAACATAGAAATAAAGCTCCTTGACATGGATTTTGGTAAACATGTTTTGGATTTTTTAGATACCTAATGCACAAGGCAACACAATAAACAGTAGAACTACACTGAACTAAAAAATTCTTGCACAGCAAAATAAACCATTAACAAAGTAAAAGACAACCTATGAAATGGGAAAAACATGCTTGTAAACCATACAATATGGCAAGGGGTTGATATCCAAAATTTATAAAAAAAAACTCAGCAACCAAGAACAAAAAACAAATAATTTAAAAACCGGTAAAGGATATGCATAGACATTTTTCTGAAAAAGATTAACAAAAGGCAAAAAAGTACAGGAAAATGTGCTCACCATCACTAATCATCAAGGAAATGTAAATTAAAACCCAATGAGATCTCACATCTTTCAGAATGGTATTATCAAAAAGAAAATAGATAACAAATGTTGGTATAGATATGGAGAAAAGGGAAGCTTTGAGCACTGTTGGTGGGATTGTAAACTGGTACATGTACAGTGGAAATCAGTATGGAGGATCCTTTAAAAAATTAAAAATGGAGCACAAGGGACTATGGTGGTGGTTCATGGTGAATTGGTGGTGGGTAACCTATGGGGAATACACAATATGTAAAAAATACAAATTAAAAAAAAATTAAAAATGGAACTACCAGCAATTATACTTCTGGAAACATATCCAAAATAAATGAAAATTTTAACTTGACAAGATACTTGCATGTCTGGGTTTATAGTAATGTTATTTCCAATAGCTATGAAATGGAAACAATCTATGTGTTCATCAGTGGATGAATAGGTAAATGTACATACAAATATTATTCAATCATTAAAAAACAAAGAAATCCTACTATTTGTGAACAACATGGGCAGATCTTAAAGGCATTTTACTAAGTGAAGTAAGCTAGACAGCAAAGGAAAAATACTGTATGATCTCACCTATATATGGAATCTAAAGGAAAAACACACAAAATTATAGAATAAAAGATCAAACTTGTGGTTATCAGAGGCTGACAGTAGAGGGGGGCAATTGGGAAAGATGGTCAAAAGGTACATACTTTCAGTTATTAAATATGTATAATAGGACTGTAATGTACATGATGACTGTAGCTAACACTGCAATAGGATATAAAGGAAAGTGGTTAAGACAACACAGCCTAAAAATTTTTGTCATCTAGAGAAATGGTTTTCCTTTCCCCTCTCCCCGTTCTCTTTTCCTTTTTCCCCTTCCTCCTTTCCCTTCCCCTTTCCCTTCCTCTCCTCTTTCACTTCATCTAAATGAGAAGATAGATGTTAGCTGAACCTATTGTGGTTGTCATTTCATAATATATGTAAATCAAACCATCATGCTTTGCACCATGTAGTGGTATGCATCAATTATTTTTCAATAAAACTGAAAAAAAAACCCAGTAAAACCTTTATCTTGACTATCAGGACTTCTGAAGACGAAGAGTTATTACTTTCTTTGTCATATAAATAGCTCTCAGGCACATCTCATCATTGTGAAGGAGACGTTATTTTGTCCTGTCTCTAAATGCCTTTTGCTTAGAAGTTCACATTTTACCCAATTTTTAAATAAGCTGTGTCTGTTAAAAGAGATTTCACCATACTTTGCTGAAGTTTTATTTCTCCGAGAAATATTTATTAAAGGCACATGATGTGTTTTGGATTTTGTTTTAAGCACTAGAAATATAATAGTAAACAACACAGACAAAATCCCATGCCCTCATATTTTTTGATACATCTTAGTGGACAAAGAAAATATTAACAATATAAATAAGAAACATATTCAGTATGTAAATAGAATTTCACTACTAAAAAGGAAAAAAGTAGGTAGGGGAAACAGATGCCTTAGGTGAAGACACCTGCCTTAGACAGGTGAAGACAGCTATTGAATTTTGGATGGAGCAGACTTGTGGGAATAGCAGTGAGAGGAAGTTGTGCAACTGGGGGCAGCACATTTCAGAAAGGGGGACAAGCAGTGAAAGGTGCTAGAAAAGAAGGTGCCTGATGTTCACAGGAGTCAAGTATGTCCGCAACAGAGTGGACATCCCAGGCAATAGTTAGAGATGGAAGTCTGAGAAATAAAGAATGTGCATGTGGGGACAGGTCATGGGAGTTTAAGTCCAAGGAAGTTTAATAACTCTGTAAGGCTTCCAGTAGAGGAGAGTTGTGGTCTGGTGGGTCTTAACAGGTTGCACTAACTGCTAGCCCACAGGTAGTACTACAGGGAGCAAGGGCAAAAGCAGATATCAACTAGGAGGTTAAAGCAGTAATCCAGAGGGAACTAAGTAGAGATTGTGGGCAAAAGTTATATTTTGAAGGTAGAATTGAGAGGATTTGCTAATAAATGGACATCGGCTATCACAGAAATGGAGAAATGAAGTCTGATTCCTGGTTTTGTCTTGACCAACTGGATACAATTCAGAGTTTCCATTAACTTCGACAGGAAGATCCTTGGTGACAAGGGTTTGGTGGGGGTTTAGGGAAAACTGATATCAAGAGTTTAGTGTTGGCTGTTTTAGGTTTAGGAGATGCCCATTAAACATTCAAAAGGATAGGCAAAGTGGACAGTTAGATATATAAGTCTGGAATTCAGACAGAAGAGAGACGAGCCTATAATTTGGGAGTTTTCAGTATATAGACGAAATTTAAAGTTGTGAGACTGATGATCCATTTCATGCAAATTGTGACAGTTTTCTGCCATTACTTAGGAAGTTCATCACGGTAGACTTTAAAAGTGATTCTATTTTTAAGGTAATGCTATTTTAGGATAGTGCTAAAAGATCCATGGATTCTGGGACTCAGTAATTTTTGTAGGGTTAGAAGAACTGTAGGTCATAGTGCTTGTTACACGAAACACAGCTAATGCTTATGTTAAAGTGCTAAATAAGAAAGGAGTATGTGAAATTTTATGCATTAAGTAAACAGGATAATGTAAAATATGCTTAGACAGAGGTGCAAAGGAAATATAAAGTTTTTAATATGGATTGCCCTGGGTATTGGGTGTATGGATGAAATTTTCTAACTCTTCAAATTTTATTTATTCTCCAAAATTTTCATACAAGTATGAATTATTTTTAAAATGGAAAAAAATAGTTTTTCCTCCAAGGTTATTCAAATCAAAATTTCTTCCTGTGTGTTAATTAGTTAATACTGGGGTATGTAGCAGAACCCAGTCTAACTGCACTGCATTTCATCTTTTATGATTATATGTATAATATAAAAAACATAGAAAATAAAGATGAAGGGCATTCACTAATCCCATCTGGAAATCACAGAAAAAATACTCAGTTTATCTACAACTCATCAATACCCAGAGTAGGTTACCCAGAGAAACCAAGAAGAAAACAGATCCCATAACCAGCCTTGTCCATGAATCCCACTATATTCAGGCTGTCCATTATTTCCAAATCAAATTGATGCAATTTCCAGCTCCTGTTTTGGTCTCTGATCTCCTTCTTCAGCACACAGGCTCCCTTTGGGATTTCTTTTTTAACACAAACTTTCACCATGGGGTTTTTTTCACCTTGTTCTTCCAGACACACTGAAGGGTTTTGATTCTTCAAGGTTTATTTCAAAGTATTTCAAAGAGAGACCTCCTGAAGTGGGGTAAAATAGATTTAACAATACCAACCTACCTCATAAGGCTACTGTGAGGAATAATGATATAAAGGACTATAAAGCACTTTGTAAATAAAAAGTTCTATATAAATGCTTAATAATAATTACTGGGTACAGCACAATGCGCTTTTTTGTACATTTATAGAAGTTCCGATGAGTAGCATAAGTTTCCCTCCTCCAGTCATTTTTCAATTTTTATAATAAAAGTGTTTTATTTAAAATCATGTACAGAATATCCTTGTGTTCTGGGCCTTGGATGTGTTCCCAAGTAAGAAATGAAACAATGTTAGGCTGTGGGAAAAGAAGCAGGGTGTCCTGGGTGCAGCTCTCTTCATGTTTGAAGATGCTTTTGCACAGTAGGGAAACCAGAAATGTATAACCGCATGCCATTTTTTCTCTGAATGAATATATATGTGTGTATATATATATATATATATATATATATATATATATATATATACACACACACACACACACATACTCCACATATACATGTGTATATACACACACATATATATACACACACACATATATATATAAATTATATATATATATATATATAAATTATATATATATATATATATATATATAAATTTTTTTGCCCTAGCCATTGATAGGGCAGAGCTCTCTATAGGCACATCAATGGTAAAGATTTGCTTAGGGTGTGCAATTCCACCTCTATTTTTGACAATACAAAGAAACCAAACTTAAGCTTTCAATTTGCATTAATTCACAGGCAGTGGCAATAAACAGCCTCAAATTTCTTGTGTTCTTACAAGTTTCTTTTACGAGTTCCTTTACAGCTTTGATCTGTGGTCCGTTTGCTCATTAGCAACCAAAACTTGCAAGTAAATCATTCCTTCTGTGTTAAAGAGCACCCATGATCACTTTGGAGACAATCTACTTGAAGATAGTAGAGTGCTCATTAAAAAGTTTTTTTTTTTCTGGTAAAAAGTCTTATTCAGAAATCTTTTTATGATCTTTTCATAAGATGAAACGAAACCTAAATTATCTCCATTGTAGTCCACCATCGTTGTGACTATAAGAATAAACTTGATTGATTTTCAAAGCCCAAGACTATTCTTGTCATACGAAGATACCTGAAAACAGAGGATAGTGGTCCCATCTGAAGGAAGCTCTATCTAATTTCTGGTTCAGAAAAAGGAAAACCTTTGGTGTATAGAGAGGGTTCAATTTAGTGTGGGAAGATCATATTCTTCCTATTATGCTCAAAGGAAGAGCTATATATTTGATCAGACATTTATTCTTCAGTAAATATTTGAGTTTCTTCCGAATTTCATAAACTGTGCATGATGCTGGAGGAAAAGTTAACGATAAATGATGCATAGTACCTGGTCTTAAACTGATCAAAACCTCATAGTTGAGTCAGACATATTGACCTACAATATGAATAAGATGATATAAATATTATAACGGTGATATTGGGCAAAGTGAAGTAGCAACTGGGTGGAAGGAAGTACTCTTTGGGGGGAAGTCAGAAAAAGTTCACAACAAAGGTTACATTTGATGTGGGTTTGAATGGATGATTAAACCTTTTCCAAGCATTTGAGTTTTGGGAATCCTAAGTGATTTATAGTGACTATGAAATAATTAGCAGATGATGAGGATTTAGAATGGCAAAGCCTTGATACCTCATGGAGAAAAATATAATTTATGAAGTTAAGAAATAGCTCATGTGGAGATGATCAGAGCAAAGCAAACTTGAAAATTTTAAAATCCCCTTTCTGCTTTCTTTGACCTCCATGTATTTAGAAGTGTGTTGTTTAATTTTCAAATATTTGAAGATTTCTAGATTTCTTATTGTCACTGAATTCCATTTTGATTTTGTTGTAGTCATATTATCTACTTTTCATGTTCAGTAACTTCCTGTGCAAATTCCAGTCATTTTAGCTACCTCTTATTCCAATATTTTCCACATTACGCAGTAGGAATACCATGATCTTTTTGAAAACAAGCTTTCTTTGACAGTCAGGAAATTGCTTCCAGTCACAGTCGGAGAGATTGTGAACCTCACTTCCTGAATTCCTCTTTTCTCAGGGAATCACAGAAATTAGCACATACGTTGGGGAAAATTGTATCATAAGAGGCCACATTTGGGTTCTTCATATTGGAGAGATGATTCAAAATCAGTGCTAGTTCAATCAAAAATATTTCCAACTGGTGATCATTAACATACAATTTTACTTCTTTCCAAAACTGTTAATTGTAGATTATTTTTCTTGTTTAAAGTCTGCTTTTTCTTTCTTTTCATATACTTTTGTCCTGTCTTTTCACTATTTATTCTTATCAATAGATAGATATTGATTTATAGACTTGAGTATGATTTGAAGCTTGATGAGAAAATGATTGAATACAATGTCAATCCAAAATTATCTTCACTTTTTTATTCTACATAACATATTTTTATTTTTTCATAATTTAAAAGATCTTGAAATCACACAACTATGATATATGTTTTATTATTAGAGATTATGTATATTTGACCAATGACAGAGTCTATATTTGTGACATTTTATCAAAACTACTTCTCATCACTCAAGATGAAATCTCACTGTTTACCATTACTCAAATATAAATCCTGATAAATAGAGTTGGGAACTGAATTACAAAGACTTAAAACTGTACACATAGATCTAGTTCATCTGTTAAACTAGTCTGAGAGGCTCTTTCATTTTATAATTCTGATCATGAAAAATTGAAGACAATTTTTTTTTTTTTGTAAAGAGATGGGTACTTTACCTTCAGTGTGACTTAAGTAGCTTGTGATATTCTTTTACTTGTGAGGTGACAACGTTATAAAGCACCATTTTGGAATATATTTAAATGGGAGAAAATAACATTGAAAATTTTAAAATTGACTGCCTTACAAAAAAATTAAATTCTGCAAAATGACCACCAACAAAATCCAGTTATGTGAACAAACTATAAATTTTATATTTATCTAAAATGAATCTTTTTTTTAAAGATTTATTTATTTATGCATATAAGAACTAGGGCATAGGTAGGCCAGAGGTGCAGGGTGGTGAGAGGATTCAGCAGAGACAGAGTGGGGAGCAGAACAGGCAGATCTACTGAAATACACTGCTGAGGGGAGCAGCGGGTGAGGTAGGAGAGGTCTCCTGCGCCATGTGGGAATCTCCCTGGCTGAGCATCGAACTGGTGCCGCAGCTCCACAGTGCTGCGCTTAACCCGTTGTACCACCAGGGAAGCCCTATAATGAATCTTTTTTCAATCTCATATTATGAAAATAATGAATAGGAAATTTTTCCCTCATACATAATAAATTTCCAACAGTTATTAACATCTTATTTGCAAATACAAAATCCTCTTACTCTTCCATTAGAACTTGTTTAATATTATTGTTACATTCATTTTTATAATCCTCAAATATTTATGAAAAACAGATAACTACTAAACATAAGTCTGACTCCATTTTCAGAGTAAATGGGCACCTCTAGGGAATGATTCTGAAACAGTCCAAAGCCTGTTCATCTCAAATAATTTTCTCCAGAAACCTACTATAATTCCTTGAATTAAGACTTTATTTACAGAAAAGACATGTAAACCTGGAAATTGCTAGCCAACCAGAGTTCAGTAGCTTTTACCTTATAAACAGGTCCCTAACAAAATGGAACTAAAGTAGGTAAATGTTGAGTCTGGGGTAATGGAAGATAAACTCTAGATGTGAAGTGCTATTATAGAATGGTTGATTCAGTAAAGGGTATAGGGCAATAGAGGGCCCAGGTATTGAATAGCTTGGGGAACTGAGGTTCAGAAGAAAGGTAGTAAAAATAGGAGATATCAAGAGGCACTAAAATGAACAAAGTTTAAAACTTAGTTTAAGTTCTGTTTTCTAGAAAAAATTAAGACTATCTTTTGGATTATATCACAAAATCTTTGAGTAAGGGCTCTAAAATTTTTTTTAGTAATGGTCCTGGCAGGAAACTTGCTGAATGTCTTGAATGTGATGGGATGGCACACCCATATTATTTTACAATAGTTTAATGGGGGGAGGGGGTTGCTTATTGTGGGCTGGTTGTAGGGAAACAAGAAATACTGTAAAAACCAGGGTGAGTAACAGCTGTTACCATCCCAGGCAAGAAGAGAAAGGGGAGGGACCAGTATGTGGGACCAAGATTATTACCCAGGCAAGAAGAGAAATGGGGGAGAAATAGCACCTGAAAACTAAAGACATAGCAGAGCTCTGCTATACAGGAGCTGTGCTTTTTGTTGAGGGATCCATTCGCTCTCTTCCTTTTGATCTCCTGCCATGGTCCTTTATTAACCAAGTCAGAAAGGAAGTCAATGGGCAAAGGAGCCCGTTACAGTCTACAAAATTCTCTTAGAGCACAGAGCAGAATGGAGAGGGATAGAAAGGGTATTTATTGAAGCAAATGAAAGACATCCTATACTGAAAGAGAGAAAGAAAGAAAAAAAAAAAACCCTTTTTAAGTATGTAAAAAAAATATTTGCTTTTAGAGTTGGATTTAATAAAAACACTTTCATATGGATAAAAACTTTTAACAATATAAAGCAAATCCAGAAAATCTATGTTGAGGCTTTACACAGAAATTGGACTACTTTTCAGCTGAATGTATCCATATGTTTTATATAGTGTGTACTAGATCAGAAGTAACATAAACTGAAGTGGCAAAGAGTACATCCCAGCCATATTTCTCTGACTATATTTTTTTCTAACTCAAATTAGAAAACTAATATTTTTATGTTGTCTGAAAAAAGTAGAGATGAAATGTTCAGTATATTTTATGTTGGAGAATTTTCAACCTGTGTATGTGTATGTATATGTATATGTATATGTATATGTATATGTATATGTATATGTATATGTATATGTGTATGTGTATGTGTATGTGTATGTGTATGTGTATGTATATGTATATGTATATGTATATGTATATGTATATGTATATGTATATGTATATGTATATGTGTATATATATTCATTCCTGGGAATGAAAGTAAGTCATTACATTAGTATCCTATGTAAATTTTACTCATGTTAAAAGAATGAAAAAGAAATTGGTTCTCTACTAGTTATAAATACTACACTAGTAAAGAAGTACTGTTTTCTCAAATATTGTTAGTATTTAATGTTATTAACTCTACTTAATTTCAATGTAATCGCCAGATTTTAGGAATGTAGATCCAAACTGTGTATCATTCAGGAGAGGAAAGAGAAGTTGAGAATGAAGCTTTGAAAATGCATAGGAAATATTTCTGTTTTAAGATTTATTATTATTTTTCTATTTCAAGACTTACTTTGGTTTTATTGATTTTTTTTGGCAGAAGGAATGGATGGAAGATAACTGGCACATGTAGTTTCTGAATAGTTCTGTTAATATGCTTGCCACTTTAATAGTAAAATGTAATCAAACTGATAAGTACCATAAGGATTGTATTACTGATACTCTGATCTAGAGAAGCATGGATCTAACTTGTTTTCTTCCCCTAGATTAATATAACAATTCTAAACTTATCTCTTACTAATTATCCATTAATAAGGATAAAATAAATGACATTTCATTGCCATGTTTATGTATGTAACATTGTTGCAGGAAACAATTTTTTAAGACTATAATGCGTGGATGAAGGAGAAAAAGTAAGTTCACAGTTATAATGCACTTATATAAGCCAGGCATTGTTTTAAGCATTTTATATACAGTTATAATTATTTCATCCCGTAACAAGCTCATACTATTATAGTCAAAAGGAAACTTTTACAGGTAAGTAACTTTCTCAAGGTCACACAGCTAGCAAGTAGATTGAACCCAGGCAGTCTGGTTCTATAGTTTGGGCTCTTAATTTGATTTTACCTCTTGCTAAACTTGAACAGAGAATGCCCAAATGTATTCTTTTTGCTCTGAATGACTGAATAACATATATTAAGATGGAGTAAGTACATCAATCATGATTTTATTTCTGAAGCTAAGAGAATACTCTAAAGTGACATTCAGATGGATTATAAAAAATAATGTAGACACTTTAGACCTTTTATTAAGCCAAATCAGCTAGTCAGTTTTTTTGCCTATGCAGAATGATAAAGATAATTCCAACAGATTTATTCATTTATGTGACTCAGTAAATAAGGAAAGAACATGTTTAGTGAATATATTACTTTGGCACCATGTGATTGTTAAACCTAAACATGCTAGCTTTAACATTGTCTCCAAAGCAATTAGTGTTATCTGGAAAAAAATGTATGGTTAGTTCCCCCTCATAATGAGTAATCGTGGTATAAAGGCATTGAAAAATCTGCTAAAACTAAAAAAAGAAAAGAAAAAGAAGAAAAATACACCTTTGCGCAATCCATGCCTAAGACTCCAGTGTGATACACTGAATATGACATAGGATCTCTGGAATAATAATTTATACTCATAGGGTTATGAAATACCAATGATTCACTGAAATAGTTATGGAAATTCTAGCAATTGAGCATTTAAAAGCATATTTTTAAGGACAATGAGGTGAAAAATCAATACAGAAAGAACCAGGACTTTTTTTTTTTTTTAACCAGAGTACTAAGGGTGCATTGCCACAGAAATGAATCTACACAATTATTCACCACCCATCATATCCAGCGTTATGAGCATAGTTCCTCAGATATTCAAGAAAATTCCAGTTAATATTTAGTTAAGCAGGCTAAAAGTTAATAAATGTTTTGAATAGATAGCAAATCATGAATCCGAGATAGGAGTCCCTATGTGCCAGAAGTAAAAAAGAATTTCAAGGTCAGGATGAGCTGGAGCTGAAACAAATGCTAGATGGGATGGGATCAAAACATGAAGTACATGGGCTGGGGCGACAGGGTAGGAAAAGAGCTGGAATGAGGTGTGAATTATTGGTCTCACATCTGAGTGGAAATGGAGTCCAGTTTGAAGGTCCCTTGTATGCAGAGTCATGATGGCCAAGAGGGTTTATGTTAGGAGTGCAAAGACAGTAACATCAGAAAAACCAACAGAGCATACACCAAATTAATAGACTAAAGTGATAAAGAGAACATTTCAATAGTGTCCAAAGAAAAAAATGGATGGAATCTAACAGTTATTACATCTAAACTCTTTGCAAACTAGGAATAGAAATATTTCAACTTTTTAAAGGACAATTATCATGATCCTCCATAAATATTTAGTAGCAAAACAATTAGAACTATTTTGATTAAAGACCGGCAAGAATGCATGCTGTCAACCTATTATTCACTATTTTGCTGAAAAATCTGCTGATGTACTAAAATCAGGAAAATTTTAGTAGTGAAATGAGAGGAAAGAGGAAACAAGTGATTTTCATTTGTAGGTGATAGAATATATGTCAAGACTAAGAAAATATGCAGACAAATGTTGGAACTAAAAAGATAATATAAAAGGATTCCTGAATATAAAAAAATCATCAGATTAAAATAAATTTGTGCACCAGCAACCAAATATACCATCTTTTAGAAAACTGATATTACTCAAAAAATAACAAATATACAGAAATATGCTTCACAAAAGATGTGTAAGAAATTACAAAACATTATTGAAGGACATAATGTGAAAATTTACCATTGTTTTGGGTAAAAAATTCAAAATAAGCTATATATCAAGTTTCCTCTTTATTAAATAAATACATAAATGTAATTCAATTTAAATAAAATTCTTAATAGCATTTTGCATGGAGCCAAAGTAAATCAGAAATCTGTATGAGGAGATCATTTTCAAAAACAATTATGAAAAAAGTAGAACAAGGAGAGAATATTTTGTACTAGTGCAACTTACAACATTCTAAAGCTCTAATAATTGAAACAATATAGTACAGATCTAATGTCAAGCATCTATGCTACAGCAATCATTAGAATTCAATTGAAAAAAAATAAGTAAATAATATTAGGAAAATTGATCTTTTGTGAAGAAAATATATTAACTTTAATGTGAATTCATTTATCAGTTTTTACTCATAGTTAGTAGCATTTCATAATTTCTACAGTATTTTTCTTTTTTCTTCCTAAGCATCGTTTTTTCTAAACTAGAAATTGACCTAAACTCAAATTTCTCCATTTTCTTTGTTTAACCAAAGTGTCTTCTATCAGAATTAAAATCTAAAATTTAGTAACTGAAGTTATGGCAACATTAGACTAAACAAACAACATTCAAATTGTCCATATAATTTTATCACAAGATTCTAATTTCAATGTTGACCTTTCTTTTCATATTTTCTATAGTCTCCTCAGGCTATAACATATTTTAATAGTTGAAAATAGAAGGGAAATATTTAAAAATAACATGGTATTTATTTCAAAAGCCAATTCATAAGCAGATCCATTTCTGGTAAATTAACTATAGGAGATGGAAAGAATACAATGAGCAATATTCTGTGATTCATGCTGTGCTAAAACAGACCCATTCATTAGGGGTTTATAAAAAAGTCATGTGATATTGGAAATGCTATTAATCAAATCACTTTAACTCTAAAATTTCACACTAGTTTATTAGGCAGATCTTTCAGGGAATAGGCCATGGTTCTCACATGTTGGTGGACAACTAGGCACTTCAGAAGGCTTTTGAAGATCCCCAAAGGCTACTTGAGATATCCCCATCACACGTTCTAGAAGCCAGCCTAGTGCTTCATTGATAAAAAGCCACCTGGAACTCCTGCACAAGCATTCTTTGACCACATTTTGGGAAAGATGAGGAATAAAATCAGGGGGATTTCCTTTCTGGTTTTTCTTGACAAGCAGTATAGTCATCTTCCTCTTTCTCACTATTTATTACAAAAATTCGAAGAGCTAGGACATTTGTCAGGGTAACGAAATATTGATTCCCATTTATACTCTTAATACTGAGATTCTTTAAAGTATATTTAGCTATTTATTTGAGGTGCTCTATTATTTTATGGATGAAGATTTGGTTCAAAAGATCTGATTATTTAGGGCCTCCCTGGTGGCGCAGCGGTTGAGCACTGCGCTGTGGAGCTGTCGGCAGCGGCGACGCGAGTTCGACGCCCGGCCGGGGAGAATCCCACATGGTGCAGCAGACCTCTCCTGCCTCACCCACTGCTCCCCTCAGCAGTGTATTTCTGATCTGCCTGTTCTGCTCCCCACTCTGTCTCTGGTGAACCCTCTCGCCGCCCCATGCCTCTGGCCTCTACCCCAGCTTGTATGTATAAATAAATAAATCTTAAAAAAAAAAAAAGATCTGATTATTTAGTCCAACTTTTCAAACATTATCTATCCTATGGATCTTGAATACCCAAGACCTAATTTATAGGACCTAATTTATAGGAGTATGATGACATGAAATAGCATAAGTACAATGATGTGGGATACAAATGCAAAATCACACCTTCATACTGGTTTTTATTTATTAGATACAGCTAATGTATTTTAAAGACAAATGTCTATACCTTTTTGGGTATGAGCAGTTACTAAACAAATTATTGAGAAAGAAAACCATATTGCTACAAGTTTTGAATAAGAATTTGAATTCAAAACCTCTACTGAAACAATGTATTCATAAACGTTTGACTGCTTGATAAACTAGATATCACCAGAAAGGCCCACTCTTCAGACAGAGCTACAAAGATGTCTTTCCTATTTCTTTAATTAATTACTTGTCACCCTCTTCTATCACCATTAGCCAGATTTGCCCTCCTAGGACATCATTGGGCCAGCTGTCCAAAACTGGAGCTGTACCCAAGACGTGGTGGTGAGCAGTGGGACATGCTGACCACTGTAGGTCCCTGACTCATGGTTGCCTTTTTTTAAAAAAAGATTTATTTATTTATACATACAACCCTGGGTACAGGCCAGAGGCATGGGGGCAGCAAGAGGGTTCACCAGAGACAGAGTGGGGAGCAGAACAGGCAGATCAGAAATACACTGCTGAGGGGAGCAGTGGGGGAGGCAGGAGAGGTCTGCCGCGCCATGTGGGATTCTCCCCGGCTGGTCTTTGAACTCGCATCACCACTGACGACAGCTCCACAGCGCAGCGCTCAACTGCTGCGCCAGCAGGGAGGCCCTGGTTGCCTTTGTCTTTCTTTTCACCACAGTGTTACCATTGTGATTTGTTTCTTTGCATATGGGACTTTCCTTCTTCATTCAGTCATGAAATCTTTGTTAGGTTACATTTTTGTACTTTGCATCTAGGTGATCACACCCATGTGTAGAATTCTTTTTTTTTTTTTTTTTTTTTTTTGCCTAAAAGGTGAGGCAAAGAGTCACAAAAGCACTTCTATTTTCAGTCATATACTCATGAATGTCTCAGTCCTGGTTTTGAGATTCTCCATATGTGATGGCAAGATCCTCTTGCAGTCCATGGTGTTCTTTTTTAATGACCCTTGGTCAGACCATCTCAAATCCTGAGCACAGGGAATTTTTGGTTGAAGTTTTTCTATTTCCAGTAGCTTTCTTCATTGACAGGAAAATTTTCTACCTCCTCCCCTATGTTGGCCAACATTTTAAGAGGGTAGCAGTAATAGCTGCCTTCATCAAACGAAAAATTAGATGTTTTCAGCTTTTCCTCACTGGTAAATGGTGCCCACAGGCACTTGTAAAATCGGAGAGGCTCATCCAGTGATTCTCAAAACAGAATAAATGGTCCAAAGTGACTTCTGTTTTCTGAATCTCACCCCTATGAGGGTGGCAAATTGGTGATAAGGCAAAGTCATGACCTTCTTGAACTTCCATTTTCTTTTATGCAGACAGAGAATATAATGGCTTATACTGATTTTGTGAGCATGACACAAGAAAAGTACATCTTTATGATACATTATTGAATAGTTGCACTTTTAAAAATTGTGTGCAAATTGATTTTTTTCAGGTTGAATTACGAATTCAGATGGAAACATGTTTTTAGGAAACTTAGAGTGATTTATGGATGCTATTGTTCTTTCTTAATCCCCGATAGCTTTAGAATAAAGTCTAATACATTATACTTTTAGTAGAAAAATACATTAATGATAATAACAACTTCCTAAAAAAATTCTAATTAAAGTTATAAAACTAGGGAGCCAAGAGCAAGCAAAGTCTCTTTAATAAAGGGTGTTGGGAAAACTGGACAATCACATGCAAAAGAATTAAACCAGACCACTGTCTAACACAATACACAAAAACAAATTCAAAATGGATTAAAGACTTTCATGCAAGACCTGAACCCATAAAACACATTTAAAAAAAATAGGCAATACACTCCTTGACATCAGTCTTTGGGATGCCTTTGGGGTCTCACAACCACAGAGGAAAAAAACCAAAAGTAAATCAGACTAAAAAGCTTCTATATGGTGGAAGAAACTATCATTAATATGAAAAAATACCCTTCTGAATGGGAGAAGATATTTGCAAATCACAATCTAACAAGAGGTTAATATCCAAAATTTATAAAGAACTCATAAAAAATCAGCAACAAAAACATAGTTTGAATAAAAATGGGCAGGAGAGCTAAATAGACACTTTTCCAGAGAAGACATATAGACAACAGGAACACGAAAAGATATCCATTATTTCTTAATTTAGGGAAAAGCAAATAAAAAGAAAAAGATATCACTTCATACTTGTGAAAATGGCTAATATCTAAAAAGGAAGAAATAATAAGTGTTGGAGAGGATGTCGAGAGAGGGCAACTCTTGCATGTTGTTGATGAGAATGTAAATTAGTGTAACCTTTATGAAATGTCATAATCATCAAATAAATCTACCTGGATAAGAAAAATAAAGAGATATATGTATAACACTGGATATATATAATTACATTTAACTGGTCCTTAGTTTCTGATTTTATTTTACTCATGATGTATACATAATTCACAATTGATTCACTTAAGTTATGGGATTATGAAATTTTATCAATGGCTGTGTAAATCCCCCCTTGACACATGAAAATTCTGAATCAATTTTAAGAACAATGGTGATATATCTTTACGGCTAAGAGGGAAAGATACTTAGGCATAAATAAATGCATAATCTATTTTTCCCCAGTATTCATTGGTTAGCTGAGGCACTTTTTGTTCTTTTTTACAAGGTCTCTTCTCAAAAGAGATAAGATACATTAAAAAAGTTTTATATCGGTAGCCCCCTTTTTCAAGTTCCATTAATTATTTTGCTATTCTGGAAAATCTTCCCTATTTTTAAAAGTCTTTTCAAAAATTTCAACACACTATCATTTTAAACTGAGATGTAATTGACATGAGTTTCAGGAGAACAATATCGTGATTCGATATTTGTATATATTGTGAAATGACCACCACAATAAGTCTAAACATCCATCCCCATACATAATTAAAAACTTTTTTCTTGAACATTCTTTTAACTCTATCCTTAAATATTTTACAAATCTCTATTTTTAATTACTTGCAGTGTATTCCCAGTGATAAAAAGATTTCATTAGTTCAACTGCATTTTTCCTCGACTTGGTTTCTAGTAGAAAAACTGTTTTGTCTTCTCTAAACATACAAAATGACATTGTTTAGTTTTCTAGGTCTCTTAAGTGGTAATTTTGGGAGAAAATAGTTCTCCTACTATAGCTGTTGTAGAAAATGACAAAGGTAGAAACAACCGCTTCTGTCCCACAGGCACAACCGTCTACACTCAAAGCGAATGTCATTTCAAGAATCAATTACTTGTTGAGAAAGAAACCACTCAAGGCACTAGACTATTTTCCAAAAGGAAGACAAAGGAATCTCTAGTTTATAGGTTTTTTTATTGGGGAAGAAAAGTGTAGACTCATTCTTTTCATTCTTTCTTCCCTTTTTCAGATGGCTTTAATCTTACAAATATACAAGTACATTGCTTTGCACTTACATGCCAATTTTTTTCGATGAAAAACTCTATTTCAGTTTATACAAGGCAGCAGTCTTCATCTTGCTAAAATGATGTTTACCCACAATTGTTACATTCTAACTCAAATGTCCAAAATGGAAATAGCTGAAAATTCTACTGGTCACAGAAAACAGTAGCAATTTTTTAAAAAAGATTTTTAAACAACCCATCAAAATATTTTTTAACCTGTTTATATTGGTGATGTTATGTGCTGTTTATATTGGTGATGTTATGTGTCAGAACAAACAAATACCAACATTTTAATTTCCCCTTTTGTTCTATTCAAACAAAAGTTTTTATTATTCCCCACTTTATTCCCTCCTATTTGTATTCCCCTTTTCAAAGAAGTAAACTATCAATCTAAATCATGTTGACTAATGGAGCACAGCAATATGGGAACAGTCGGGGCTATCAACACTTGGATTCCATGCTGTTAGTTCATGTTAAAGCCAATCTAACTGCCACTTGTCAGAATGGAAACAGAACTAAGTCCCCTAACAAACTGCCAAGAGCCATATATTTGCCAAGTCTAGGTCAGATAGATGGTGCCATTTTCAGTGGATGAAAGTACACAAAATTTGAGGTACATATCAAATCACAAAAGTTGGGCATAAAGGGGAGAGGTTACTGGGTTAGTTTTCAGAGTTGAGTTGGCAAGCTGAGCCAAGATCTTACTTTAGGTATCCCAGATCCTATCATTTAAATGGCAATATTCACTGCAAAGCTTTCCGGTATTCTTGAACCAATGCAGGACTCTGAAAGGACTGTTAAAGGCATTTGGGTGGTGTTAACCTAGTAGAGTGCAGTTAATTCAGCCCTTGACTAATGACACAGGGCAGGGACTGACACTATTTAGATAATATGAACACTTTAATATTATTCCTATCAATTCCCATAAAACAACACTGAGGAAATCTTATCCGCTAAGTTGAGCAAAATCAACTTTCAAAATCAGCAGACACTCTCAAGACCCCAATTTCTCCCAGACAATCCTTCTCAGAGGCTTTTAGTCATTCTAGTCAGTGAGCTGGGAACTTCCTCTGATAAAATTGTTGCATCTAGCATTCAGAATGGGGCTATGGGGATTAGTGACAATTTACATGACTTCATAAGAGGTAGTCTTAAGTCCCATTTTCAGCTGGTTATGACTACTTTTTGCTAACAGTATAAGTGCTATCAGCACACCAGCAGCCTAGTTTAAATCCTAGGAAGTAGATTAAAATGATTTCTCTTATACAGCTGACTCTGGCTTTATATGCTGTTATTTAGTGCTTTGAAATATTTTACAGATTCATGCCTGGAGGACTGGTCCAGGCTCTATGGTGTTAAACTAAATCATCTCAACTACTTCTTAGTGAGTTTCCTGCTTCCTTTTCATTCTCTATTTTCTACCATACAATATATGAAATAACTATTTTCTTTGAGTGCATTTTAATTGTTATGTTTATTTAAAATTAACCTACCAAATTTTCATTGAGTTACTATTTTATTTTTATTTAAGAATTTTTCATTGAGGTAACATTGGTTTACAACCTTGTATATGATTTAGAAGTATATGATCATTTTACCAAATTATTTAGCACTCATGCAGTTTTTTTGGTATGATGTCTTGTTTACTTTGCAGGGAATAAAGGGAATGTGGAAAGCACTGGATTTGAATTGCACAGTAGCCAATTGCTTAATATGTGATTAAAGCTAAGTTTCTTCAGTAGCATGATGATAGTAATACATCCTCTTAGGTTTTGATGAGGATTACTGAAATTAAATGGGATTGTCTGTCAACTCCTCCAATGGTGTCAATGACATAGTGGGTCCTTGAACATTCTATCTATGCCTCTCAGTTGGAGCAGTAATCCGCTCTGTAGCAGTCTTTCCTGTACTTGATGGTAAAGTTTTTTCCTCACTTCCATCACTGGCATGATGAAGGCTAAACTTTATTCATCTCTCAGGGCTTGGCTACGTTACCACTATGAGAAAATCAGGGATTCTTAACAAAAAGGGTGTAAGAGAATATCTAGAGCTAAACAACCAATAAAGTGTCCACACAGAAGTAATTTAGTTTAAAATTTTACTAATGTGAGATACTTATTTTCTTAAATGCAAAATATTATTTTTAAAACAGTAAAATGGACATTGTTTAAAATTCAAAAGTTACAAAAAAGTGTGTGCAGTGAAAATTGTATCCCTCCACCCTATTTCCTCATCCCCTGGTTCCCCTCTCCAGGTCAACCATGCTTACCAGTCCCTCAACACAATAAAAAATATCAGGCTAGATAACAAAATTACTACTATATTTGTATAATTGAAAACGCACAGTGGTTTTCAATTCACTACATATGTATTTGTTCCCTGTGAATACCTAAATCACATGACATCTTTAGCATTTGTGTGACCAATATCTACAGACCTGGAATATGGATTCAACAATTTAGAATAATTCATAAGGTGTACTTTTCTTCATTATAAAACCAGCCACATATTCCCTTGCTATTATTACCTTGTGTACTCTAAAGAAAGGGGTGAATATTCCATGGAGGAGCACAAAAATACTTCTCTTCCTCTAAATCCCAGTCAGGGCTCCCCCAGCTCTAAGGTAAGAGTGGGACAACCATTTTAGTCACCACCCCAGTCTGTCCTCATTAGAATCTTCCTCAGTCACCCTGGCTTCTGTGCTTCTGGCCCTCACAGGAGTAGTAATAGTTAAGGCTTTATCTGGCCCGGGACTATTCTCTGATTTAGATCTGCCCTTTAGACCAAATTGTAACTAGGTCACCCCCAAAGAAAAGAGAGTAAACTATTTTCAGTGGAGATGTTCCCTTTAACAGTAGGCTTCAAACATTTTCAAACACTTTCTGGAATGTATTTTAAAAGGAAAAATTTGTTTCATGTTGTTCTCACAGATACACATTTGAGAAAAAATATTAGCAAAACTATCCCTAGCCCTACTATCTATGGTGCAATTTCATTTTTTCTACTCCTTTTCAAAATGTTAGGGCCCACTCAACTGGATTTATCCATCCATTAATGTATGAAGTTGGAAAAATACTGCCCAATGACACCAGCACATTGTCAAAGATGCTCTCTCTGTAGCCATAAAGAGAAATGTCTACTACTTCCTGTAGTTTATTGCAAAACAGATTTTTTTTTAATACAGGAATCTTATTTTCATCTATTTTAATCTGATTTACAATTTTCTGGAACAATATTACCCCAGGTCACAAATCTGGTCACTGCTGGTGAGTTATGGTGTCTACTAACCATAAACCAGGTTGAGTCTTGATGTGTGTTTGTGAGACCAGGAATCTCCACTGATTCATTCCTTTTTTCTTTGTAGTTCAGTGATATTCTTTTATTTTCCTTACAGGTGGATTTTTTTTTATTCACATTCATGTTCTTTCAGGACCACATGACTCTTGCTTTTGTCCACAATGGGAATCATATATGTATTTATGTATATGTATAGGTATCCATATATGTCCATTAGTTCTTCTCTCTCCCCACCCCATGTCACCTATGCTTAACAAAGCTAGACTGTAGTATTATATTTTGCCAGAAGGGATATTTAACAAGTGATTAAATCATTCAGAAAATTTCTTAAGTTTTATACTTTGCTTTATTTTGTGAAGCATTTTTCTTTATAATTCTGTGAGTTAACTTTTTTAAAAGTTCACTTAAAGAACTTCAACATGTATCTGTTTAAAAATATTTAATTTTCAAGTGCTAACTTTTAAAATCAAGGCTTTTCAAAGTTATTAGCACTAAGAGTATTTCTCTGTCCAGTGGAACAGATGTTGTCTGTATCTACAAATATTTCAAAAACAGATTGAAGGCATGCAATATGCAATTTCTTTTGGCACGATTCATTTACATTTTGCCAGAAAACATTTGAACAGATTTTAAATCTTTCTCCTCATTATCTTTGGAAAATATACAAACTCACACACATTTTTGCAAGGTGTCTGTTATGAGTTACATGCTGTGAAGAGCATCTCTTAACCAGTGTCTCTCAATATATAAAACTTGACTATATAAAACTTGGAAAGATGAGGAAAAGGTCATGGGTACACACATTATTAAAAGCAACATCAGACAAGTGTATCTTAATAAAAAATATTTAGCCTAGTAGGTGCTTAAAATTAAGCTCTTTGAATACAATTAACAGCACCAAGAGCACATTTCAAAGAGGCAGTAATTTATTCAAGAATCATAGCTATGAGGAATCTTTGCCATTACTTATCATCTACTTCTGTTTTGATGTCCAGTTCAATTATATCTCTTGATATTTCTCAATGTTTCTGTCTTTACATATTTCTTCAAACTAGTCCACCTGGAACATTCTTTCCCCTTATCTCCTTTGAAAGTGTGTGGAGATTGGGAAGTTTAATGTAGTTTGGTATAATGAGGGTACAAAGTGAGTTTGAGGGCCTGTTAGGAAATAAGGCTGGAAAAGTAGACAGGAGGCCAGATAACTGTGGAGACTTGTACACAATGCTAATTTTATGAGTTTGCAATTAGCACTGGAGATATTATGAAAACAAAGGAGGATTTTATCTAGCTGATAAATGACACAATTTAGAACTATATTTTATATAATTTAATCCAGATGCATTATGGAAAATAAATTTAAAAGATCAAAGCTGGAAGCAGAGTGGCCAGTCATTAAGTCTATTATAATAATTTAGGCATGGAATGTTTACATGTAGAATTAGTGAGTCATGTTTCATATTCCTGTCATTTATGCTTGCTGCCCCTAATTTAAAGCCTCTTTTGTGTGTTGTGTTCACACATCCTCAGGTTGAAAGGGCTCTTCTCTTTTGCCTCAATATACTCCTTTCTCTAACACTTTATCTTATGTAATCTATCTCTTCTACATCTTCACACTCTACATACACCGCTGAACCCATGTCTGGCCCTTGCTGAAACTGGTTTTTGCATCAGCCTTAATTAGGCTCTACTCATTTTCCTACACCAGACTGGGGATGGAAGGGTAAAGTCAAAATTCTCATTCCTCAATGTCACATCCAGACTCTTACTCTTCTTTGTTCTTCTCCTTGGGAGTTTATGACACTTTAACAGTACCATAATTTTTTGCTCTCATTAACTTTCCAGTCACTACCTTTTGTAAATATATATTTGACTTCTGATAGTTCTTTCTACCCCATTCCTGTCATCATCTGGGATTCTTCAGTGATCATTTGGTCTCCCAGTGAACTGCATCGCTTTTCATTTTATGTCAGTGATCTTCACTGTCATTCAGTTTCTGTGACTTTCATCTCCAAACCCAGATCATGTTTTCATCAGAAAGTCACCATTTCTGAAATATTCACAACTTGCTCTTCATACCACAGATTCTTATCCTTCTGGTTCTTTCAACCACTATTCTACAACCTTATTAAGGTCTACATTTTTTTCTTTCTTTATTTTTGTCCATGGTTCTCTTTCTTCATTTCTTTCCTTGTCCATTCATCAATATTTGCACCTCTTTCTTGCCACTTTTCTCAACTCTTGCTAATTTCCTTCCCCTTCAATCACTAGCAAAATCAACACTTAAGCCTATTTTATTGCCTATTTTTTCCATTCTCTTTCCTGGGCTACTACTGGAGAAAATAAGCACAAATAACATAACTGATGGTCTGAAAAGTTAACATAACTGAGTCCTGAAAGATGTCTGAAACATTTTCTGAGTTTTAAAAATTAATTCCCTCTTTCAATTTCCACACCATTTTATTTTAAATTTTCTTTCTTCAAATCTATTATTAAAATGAAAAAAGCCATACCAAATGGGAGAAGATATTTGCACATCATACATATGACAAGGGGCTAATATCCAAGTTCTATTAAAAAAACTAACAACACAACAAAAGGAAAACAACTCAATAAAATTATGAGCAGAACTAAATAGAAACTTTGAGTAGACATATAGATGGCCAATAGGTAACTGAAAAATGCTCACTGTCATTTATTATTAGGGAGATACAAAGCAAAACCACGGTGAGATACCACTTCACACCTGAGAGAATGACCTATGTAAAAAAAAAAAACAAACAAACCAGGAATAAAATGTACTGGTGAAGATGTGGAGAAAAAGAAACCATCTAACATTTGGTGAGAGGTTAGACTGTCCATTCTCTATGGAAAACAGTACGTAGTTTTCTCAAAATATTAAAAATAGATCTACCATATGAACCAGCACTTCCACTCCTAAGTATCTACCAGGAGAATGCAAAAACACTAATGAAGGGGGAACATGAACTCCTAAATTAATTGCAGCACTATTGTCCAAAGCCAAGTCATGTAAACAATCTAAATACCCAAAGACAGATGAGTGGATTAAAATGATGTGATACACACACACACACACACATACTGCAATACTACTCAACCACTAAAATATGAAATCTTGCCATCTGAGACAACCTGGATAGAATTGAAGGGGATTATGCTAAGTGAAGTAATCAGAAGGAGAAAGACAAATACTGGATAATTTCACTCATGTAAAATGTAAAGAAGTAAAAACAAAGGGACTGACAAAACTAAACCAAAACAAACCCAAGAAATCTGACTATAGAATTGAGTCTACCAGAGGGGGTAGATGAGAGGAGCAAAGGGAGGAGACTGTGGTACAAAGGGAAGATTCTGGGTGCTTTGGCAGTGGGTGTGTTCACATCCATCTGAAGAGGTGTGGACCTACACCCCTATCATATGCAGTATTGTAAAGCAATGTTACCTCAATAAAATATATATATATATAATTGAATTTTTTTTTCTCTTTAAACTTAAGAACTCTGTCTCACTATTTACTCAGAGCAGACAATTTACAGAGAAAGTAGACAATAACAGATAAAACTTTCCCCAGACTCTTCCCATGGCACTTGCAAATCTCCCAGCTCCTGCATGCTTCACTTCCCTCTAGTCACAGTAGAGCAGCTGTTCCTTCTTTACTCAAGAACCATCCTACTCTTGTTTACTTAACCTCATCTTCCTCCACCTCATATCTCAGCTCCTTACTATCATTTTCTTTTCCTTTCAATATCTACAATGACCTTCAACACAAGATTTCTTCCCATCAGCATTTACATGGTCAAGTTGTTATGGTTTTATTAAAAACTACCCATTCCTCACTGCCATTTATCTCTCTCTGTTGTTTTTTCTCCCTTTACATCCATTGACTGTTAACATTTTTCTCGCCTTTTATTTATTCCTTAGCCTAATGTAATCTGGCTTTTGTTTAGAGAGCACCGGTGAATCTATGATAGTGTCATGCTAAGTTCATATTTTACTTGCCTCTATTAGAGCATCTTGAAATGTTGTCAACTTTTTCTTTTTTCTCTTCCCTCCCTCTACTCCTTTCCTCATCTCTCTTTCAGCTAATGTCACATTCGTTTTCCTGATTTTCTTCCCATCCCGCTGTTACTTCTCTTCTCAGATTGCTTCATGAGCTATTCTTCTTTTAAAGGTGTCATGTCATTAAAGCCTGTCTTCAAACCTAAAACAACCACCACTATATAATAACAGCCAACATCTATTGAATTCTTTAATAATTCTTATAATAACAGCCAACATCTATTGAATGCTTTTTAAGATGATATTTTAATCTTTGTAATCTTTTGTAAAGTTGACACTATTACTCTTCTCACAGAAGAGAGGGACTAAAGAATTTGAACATGGCCTCAGAGTTAGCAGGTAGAAAGCAAGATCCACAGCCAAATGTAACTGAACAGTCTATCCATTAGCCAGTTGGTCTGTGTTCTCTTCCTCTGTAATTTCATCCACTTGCATGTATTCACCTGCTAGATGCTCATGGTTTTCAAATCTAGTGCTCCTTCCCACATATATCTCCTAAATACCACATCTCTAAATCCTATTGCCTCCTGCCATACTGATATACATCTCAAAAAACCACAGTTATTATTTAAACTTCCCATTGTTCTCTGTCATTTCCAAATTGTACCTCATTTGCCTCATTTCTGTCAGTGGAGCCACAATTCACTGTTTGCCAGGTCAGGACCTTGCTTTTGTCCTTTACTCTCTTAATCCTTACCTCCAATATTCAGCTAATTACTGAGACTTTACTTTTTCTTGTTTATGATTTCTGGAATCTTATTATTTCCCTTAATTTCCACCATGCAGATTATTAAAACAAGTAGGCATATCTACTTTTTTTCTGGTGCCTCTGCCATACTGCAGCTTACTTAAGTTTTCTAAAGCACATATTTGATCATATCAGCCCCTCTTTTAAAATCATTAGTGGAAGAATATACAATGAAACAAGGTTAGCTTGTTCAATAAATGATGCTGGGAAAACTGGACTGCTACATGCAAAAAAAAAAAAATGAAGCTAGATTACTACCTCACACCATGCACAAAAACCAACTCAAAATGAATAAAAGACATGAATGTAAGTCCTGAAACCATAAAATGTATACAAGAAAATATAGGCAAAACTCTACATGACACACATCTCAGCAAAATCTTTAAAGTCACATCCCAAAAAGTGAAGGAAGTCAAGGAAAAGATAAACAGATGAGACTACATCAAACTAAAAAGCTTCTGTACAGTAAAAGACACAATAATCAATAGAGACACCCTACTAATTGGGAGAAAATCTTTGCACACAATACAACTGATAAAGGACTGATAACTAAAATCCACAAGGAGCTCACACAACTCAACAAAAACAAAGTCAACAATCCAGTCAAAAAATGGGCAGAAGAGCTAAAAAGACACTTCTCCAAAGAAGAAAAGCTTATGGCCAACAGCCATATGAAAAAATGTTCAACATCACTTATAATCAGGGAAATGCAAATCAAAACCACAATAAGATACCACCTCACACCAGTGAGAATGGCGCACATTAAAAAAACAGGCAACAACAAATGCTGGCAAGGATGTGGAAAAAAAGGAACTCTTCTACACTGCTGGTGGGAATGCAAACTGGTCCAACCACTGTGGAAAGCCGTATGGCGTTGCCTCAAATCAATAAACGTGGAGCTACCATATGACCCAGCAATACCACTTTTGGGAATTTACCCAAAGGACCAAAAAACACTAATCCAAAAGGATACATGCACCCATATGTTTATTGTAGCACTATTTACAATAGCAAAGATATGGAAACAACCCAGATGCCCCAAAATAGATGACTGGATCAAGAAGATGTGGTACCTATACACAATGGAATACTATTCAGCATTCAAAAAAGATAAACACATGCAATTCACAGCAACATGGATGGAACTAGAAGGGATCATGCTCAGCGAAATAAGCCAACAGGAAAAAGAAAAATATCAAATGGTCTCACTTATAACAGAAATATAGGGGAACCGAATATAAGAGCTTCAACCAGCGAGAGAAGGGGGAGGATTGGGGCTCAGAACGGGGGAGAGGGGAGCACAGGGGACTGTGGTGATGGTTCACGGGTGAATTGGTGGTGGGAAACCTATGGGAAATATACAGTAATGTAAAAGACACAAATAAAAATAACAAAAAAATAATAATAAAGAAAAAAAATTAAATCATTAGTGGCTTGTCATGGGCCTTCAAACTCCTTATGATGTCATCAAAGGCCCTATGGACCTGCCTTCTGTTTGAGTATAACTTTCTCTAATTACCTACTTGAAATTTTATAATTCAGTCATATTGAATTACTAGCATTTCCTGGAAAGTGTTGAAATATGCTGTTCTCTTTATTTTGACCTCCTGCAGATTATGAAGTAATTCTTCCCTATGTATAGAATGTTCTTTATTCTTGTTATTGCCTCATTAGAATTAGATTTAAATTTATACAATCTCTGTTCTGAGGAGTGGTTTCTAATAATTCAAGCCTGATAGGTGTCTGTTTGATTTATGTCCATGGAATCTTGCACTTATTTCCAATTTAGCACATACCATAGTGTGTTATAAGTGCCCATTTACTGTTTGTTCCATTAATGGAATAATTGAAATGTAGGGCCTGTGTTTACCTTTGAACCTGCAGTGTATGGCATTGTATCGTCTGGCGTGTATCTAGTGATCAGCAAATATTTATTGAATTAATAACTGACTAAAAGTGTCATGCTAAAAAAAAGGAAACCATCTGTTGGACTTGGCAGTTGTTAATCTTCAGTAGAATAGCTTCACTAGAGCTGAGCAGGTTAGAAATGAATGGAAAATAGGAAGCAGAGAGAAGGTTAGATTTCTTTTTTGAGAAGACAATATTGTTAAGATAGAATTATTTATCTAAATTAATTTGTTTCAATGCAATATAATAAATATTTCACAAATGTTTGATTATGAAAATAGTTCATGTTTGTGAGGGAAAAAAATCAAGTCTTTATTCTCTTACTTCCTTATGTGTGTGTGTTAAGTATTCACACATGAATATATATTTATACACAGACACACAAATATACGATAGTCTTTTTTTTTTAACACATATGGACTCTTTTTTATGTACCCTCAACAGATATTTTATTTAACTTAGCAGCTTAACTTGGATATCTTTCTACATCAATACATATGGATCTACCTTCTACATTTTTAAATTTCTAAAACTGAAATTTATCATACATACAAAAGAGTGTAGAAATCATCCTTCTCTCATGTTCCTTTCAATTATAATTCCCCCAAAGTAAACATTATTATGATTTTTTTCCAACTAATTAGTGTTGCCCATTTTTGAACATTACGTAAATGGAATCATAGAGTAATTATGATTGTGTCTGATCGCTTATACTCAACATTACATTTATGAGTCACTCAGTAATCTGGGTTTTATTTACATTGTCATATTTCAATACATGAATATAATACAATTCATATACTCTTAGCGAATATTTGGATAGTCCCCAAACTGAGAATATTATACTCTTAGTGAAAGTTTGGATTGTTCCCAAACTGAGAATATTATGAACAGAGTTATTGGGAACATTTTTGTACATGTCTTTCTGTGAACATATGTATATATCTGTTGGGTATATCCCTATTTTTGTTGGGTATATACCTGGAAGTGGAACTGCTATGCGATAAGGTATTCATATGTTTAGTTTTAGCAGATACTGCCAACGAGTTTTCCAAAATAGCTATAGCAAATTATGCTCCTATAGCACTGTATGCACTATTTCTTTTTAAACACCTAGAATATCACATTATACAAGTATCTAATAATATATTTTCATTTTTTGTACGACTGCAAACAATTCTTTAATAAACATTTGCACAAGTTTTTTTTTTTTTTTTTTTTTTTTTTTTTTTTTTTTTTTTTTTTTTTTTTTTTTTTTTTTTTTTTTTTTTTTTTTTTTTACTTTGCACAGGTATTTTTTTTTATTTAGGTGAGTGTACCTTTAAGTATATCAATGATATAAATTGTAAAAAAAATTGACAAAACAATTTTTAAGTTTACTTGTAAAGTTGGCTTTGCTAAACAATGTTAAACAATAATGTTTTTAAAAATAGTAAAATTACAGTATCTTATATATTATAGTAACTAAGATTGCAATCTTGGGATAGAAAAGAGCATACAATCCCCTAAAGGTGAATTCACATTGTCACAAATGGCAAGATTTCATCTTTTTAATGACTGAATAGTATTCCATTGTGTATATATATACCATATCTTCTTTTTCTAAATATCCATCTTTGGGCACTTGAGTTATTTCCATATCTTGGCTATTATAAATAGTGCTACAATGAACAAAGGAGTGTATACACACACACACACACACACACCACATAGACAGATATAGATAGAATATGGGAGCAATAATTAAAAAGATACACACACACACACTACCATATGTCTGTCTGTCTATCTATCTATCTATCTATCTATCCATCGTGTGTGTATGTATCTTTTTTAATTAGTATTCTCATATTCTTTCAGTGAATATCCAGAAGTGGGATTATTGGATCATATGGTAGTTCTATATTAAATTTTTTGAGGAACTATCATATTGCTTTCCACAGTGGCTGCACTAATTTACATTCCCACCAACAAAGCACAAGGTCTTTTTCTCCACATCTTTGCCAATACTTACTATTTCTTTATTTTTTGATAATAGGCATTCTGTTTGGCGTGTGGTAAAATCTCATTGTGGTTTTGATCTGAATTTACCTAAAGATAAGCAATATAAAATTTTTTCATGTGCCTATTGCCAAAAGATAACATTCTTGATATAATGATGTGAAAATAAGATATTTAAGTAATATTAAGCTTTTATTTTGTAAAATTTTGTTACAAAATAAAACCACCCACACATATATGTTCACAGACTAATAAACTAGAAGAAATAAATACATTTGTTAAAGAGTCAGTTAAAATAAGCATTTATTGGCCATGGGATTAAAACAACTTTTATTTAATTATACATTTCTTCATTTTTCAAATATTTAACTGTGAACCTTTGTAACAGGAGAAAAGCATAATTACACATTGCAGTGAAGTCAAAAGATAAAAATATCACTCAGAGTTATGGGAGCCTTATTTCCAGGGAAGGGAGAGATTTACATAAGTTTGGCGGCTGAAAGGATTGAGCCAGTGGGGGAATTAAACGGAGATCAAAAGAGTAGAATTACTAAGGGTATTGGAGGAGACTGGTTGGGCTCTGGAGCACTGATGAGGAAATTGGACTTGGATAGGAGAGTTTGAGAAAAATTGACTTAAAGATCAAGTATGAGTATCAAGCACTTAGGGGGTTTCTACTTTATAACCTTGATTTTCTGTGTTTTCAGACAACCTCTTCTGAGAGTGAGAAGTAGGGTTGAAATAGTAGAATTACAGAGACTACTGGAGGTTCTATATATTTTCTGAAGAGAATAAGCAGCAAAGAATTGTTGAGAAAAATCAAGGATTAACAAGTTGTACTGTAGGCCTCTTTGTGGTCACACATGTTAAATTTGTAATGGTGGCCTCATTTTCTATAATTATATGAGGTTTACCATCAAGAATAGCTAGTTTTAGAAACAGAGGCACCAGAAGTTTAGAATGTTCTCTAGCTGTAAATTTGCAGAGTGGATATACTTAGAGGACAGGCAGAGTTAGAAAATTGAAGGTGCAGAAATACTGAAGTTTGTTCTTGGAAAATGCTGGGCAGGAAAGTAATGCATCTTGGAGTGGTGGGGAACAGGCACAGATTGTCATTAGAAGCAAATTACTACAGTTGCTGAAAGAAAAGTAAGAATATATTCTCTGCCTTCACTCCAAACTTACAACCTGTGAACCTAACATTTAGTATCTACCACACTTGGTCTTATATTTTAGTTGATTTGTGCCTTGTTTTTAATTTATCTTATTTAATTTTTACCACACCCAGCTCTTCTATGTGGCTGTATATTCCTGAGGCACCTATCCAAGTGCGTTTCCTTGGCTGTTGTTCAAGTACTGTTGTTAGAAGAGTGAAGGCAACCAAATGTGTTAACTTTTGGCATCAGGGCAAGAGTTTTAAATTTAGAACTACTCTTTTGAAGATTGTGCAGTCAAAAGTATTAATTAAATTGGCAACAGTGCCTGCCAGTGACATCAATATGGTGCTCTTTGGGGAGAAGCCAGATAAAGGTGTTACTAGAACTATAGCAAGCTTCAGGACATCAAATTTAATTGCACTTAAGAAGGCACCATCTTTTTAAGCTGCAAACTAATGGTAAAGAGACCGGTTTTATCAGCAGAAGCAGTTTGCTTTGGATTGACTCTCTCATGCTTACAGGAATGATAACAGTGCATGTTTGTTGCTCAAGCAGCATCTACTCAAGAGGGTGGCAGAAAACCTTTTGCTTCTCCCCTCTTGGTTTTAGAAATTGTATTTGTTTGACACTATATCAGGGGGACATGCTCTTCTCACTTCAAAACCTTTCTTTCAACTTTCCATAATTTTGGTAGAAATTCACAAGGTTCCAAGTCTTTATTTTATAGGAGGAGTAAAGATGAATAATATATCACTCTCTGACAGTGGTGAAGTTTGGAAATTGGAAGGGAGGAGGAATTTCACTCCCTCCTTTTGGTACCTTAACTGTGTTTTTACACACACACACACACACACACACACAAACACACACACACTCAGTCACTCACTCACACCCACCTTCTTTTCAATCTTATTCTTTTCAATTGGATGTTAAAATCTTTACTCTAGTATTTAACTTTTAGTGTTTTCAAGACTCTCTTCTTTATATATTCATTAATCTAGTAGACCTCATCCCAATGAACATTCTTAATTATAGTCAATTGCCCAAAATTGGTTTTCTGGAATTTAAATGCATTTGCCATTTCATTTTTCAAGATGAATTTGATTGAATGTCTTGTAGTGATTGATGTAAGTTCATTCAGAATATGAGAGTAATACATTTATTGCTCTCTAGAAATTAGTGATAGATCAAAAAAGCTTTCATTTAATATTTTACTGTTAAAGATTAAACAATTCTTCTAAATAACTTAGTGAGTCTTTCAAACTCAAATTGTTTAGCTCTATGTTTAAGGAAACTATTAAAATAGTTTCAGTTCCCTTGGGTGCTGTTCTGCAGTTTGGATTTAGCTGGTCTGCAGATTGTACTCATCTATGTTAATGTTTCTGTAATAAGAATGATCCAACTGTGTCATAACCTTTCGGGTCTTAACCTCCTTAATTTACATAACCTTTTTACTTCTCATTTACACTAGCCTTGCCATTTTAGGATGAATATATCAGATTCATTCCTCCTTCTCCCAATACCCATTTTTTCTTTTTGTTAAAAAAATCAATTGGTTGCTTTACATATGAGAAAAAACATGCTTATAATAGACTTGTCAATATTTAAAGGAAATACAAGGTGTGATAAAGAGAACAGTAATGAGGATTTTAGCATTAATACAATGATTTTAAGACAAAAATTCAGTTACATATACTCTTAAAATATTAAATTTGAAAGTATTTTAAAATGTTAATAGACTGCTAAATAAGTGACTTATTTGTGTATTCAACACTTGCTTCAAATAGAACAGGTTAAAATTTAGAATTCTGCTACTATGTATTCTTAAAAATATATTTGTTTAAAGCATATATAGATTATGAGCTTTTTCTATTTTAAAGTATGCTTACATTTATATGTGTATATATACACATGTATTTATATACATTTTTGTATATTCATATATTCACCAGTATTGATTTATAAAAATTATAAAATTGGACTTGCTCAACTAAAGATATAAATGAGGTGATAGTGTGTCAAAAATTTGCTTAATAAATGATTTGCTTCAAAAATTATAGAATTTATTTAAATAACAATTATGGTTCATATGAAATAATTTGTTTTAAAATACGCTATTTACATATATAAGATACATAAGACATATATATAGGATTTTAATATTTTATTATTTTATATTATTCTATTGTGATTCTCTTAAGATGTAAAACAGGAAGACCAGATGTAATCTGGGGTGTCAAGAGAGGGCTTCCCTGAGGAAATATCAGTCCAGTTGAGTTCCAAGGGTTAGTAAATACAAAAAGGTAGGAAGCCAAGGATTTGGGGAGGAGTAGTCTTTTTTGAGTATCTTTTTATGCAAACCTACCCTGTAAGCCCCCCACATGCTTCTAAAACACAATCTTTCTCAAATGCTCTCGTTGGCTGACACATGCTGCATAACTGGACTCCTTTCTTCTTCTTCCCTAGAAGCACTCATCATATTTCTAATTTTGTTTAGTTGCCTATATCCCTGATATCCTCAGAATGTAGATCACTGTTACACTGTATGGGAAAAAGTATTTGGTGAATAAACAAGTATTCCTAAACTCTTAAATCTTTTCATTTTAAAGATCAAGTATCTTATCAGTTATTACAAGAATTGTAGTTATCACTTATTTGAGCACAAGTGTTAAGCAAAATCCAAGATGTAAGTATGGTAAATATTGATTTCATATCAGTGATGAAAAAATAAAGGAAATTACTCAGACTGTTCTATGAAGATAGTTATTAAAATGTCTTAGTATCATCACGAGAGAGAGCAAACACTACTTTTTGATGAAATAGTCTTGAACTATTTTACCCTGATTTTTAATATCTTTGTTTAAATTTTAATTATCAATATTTTATTTTATTTTTTTATTGTTATTTATGTCTTTTACATTTTGTATTCCCCTTGGGCAGCCCACCACCAATTCATAATTATAAATATTTTAATTGGCAGTTTGGTGGTGGTTAAACTATGGTAATCACACCTGAAGGGAGAAATCCTATATTGTAAAAAAATAAACAAGGATGTTTTAAAAAAAATTGAGGAAAAACTTTGAAAAAATAAAAATATACTGAAAAAAAACCATTCATTCTCTTTATAATGAATGCATTCAATTCATCAGTATTAACAGATGTGCTATATACAGATGAGCAAAGTAGGTGATACAACATACACACTTTTACTCATATATGGCTGTAGATTAGGTTAAAATTTGAGTTGGAGAAGAGGTCTGGGGACAAGCCTGTACGCTACAGTAGAGGAAGTAAAATCCGAAGGGTCAAAGATTGAAATGTAAATATTTAACAAATATTTAACGAGTATATGAGGCACTAGGAATAAAATGGTCGATAAAATGGGGTCCTTGATCTCATGAAAAATATACTATAGATGGAACATTAAATTTGATTGGGGAAGCCTAATTAAGCACAGTTTACTAGAGAGTGTGATATTTGAGTCATAAAAGATGAGAAAATAGTGCCATGCACTGATGGGGAGTACACTAGGATTAAATTCTTTTTTTGAGTTGTAGAAAACTCTAAATAACATTGGTTCAACAAACTAGAAAATTATTTCTCCCATTAAAGAGTCCCGGATCTAGTCAGTCTAGTGTGTGTCGTGCTCCAGGGAGAGGGTTCCCACTCTGCTGTTTTTCCATCCCTCTGCATGCAGCTTCGAGTTCAGGCTCTAAGATGGTGTCTTGATTTCTAGTCATCAGATTCCCAGGTAGCGACAAGGAAGGAGGTAGCAGAAAAAGGAGCAGGCCCTCTTTATTTCTGCACATTTCCTGAAAGCTTATATATTCAGTCTGTTTATTTCCACAATCAACTACAAAAGAGGAAAAATTATGTCTTAAAAACTGAGGATTTTATTACTGAATATATGGAAAACTGAATATTGGGGATATACAGTAGTCTCTACCACAGATAAAAGACAAAGCATAGAGGTATAGCAGCAAAAAAATTGGGGAAGTAATTTGGAAAATTTTGTTTGTGATGTGGCTGGAATTTTATGCAGATGGAACAATATAGAAAGGAATAAGACTAAAGCTAGGTTAAGGAAAGCATTTATTTGCTATGCTTAGAAACATTATAAATATAAAATAAATAATTTATATTCTTTCTAATTATACTCATATATTTTATAATTTACAAGTCTTTTTTCCTATTTTGTCTCATTTAATACTCAATGATCCTATGCAATACTTATTATTATCCTTTGTTTACCAAGTTAAATAATCCGGGCCCAGATTGAGCACAAATGTAGTCACTTAAAAACAGAATTTACATGGCCCTTATTATGTAAATACTGTTCATAGTTGGATCAAGTACTGTATTAAAAATGCTACTTCCTCAGTAGATCTATTGTTACAACCTCCAAGGCCACTCAAAGTACCATAACCTGTAGAAAGTCACAGGTTTTAGTTGAAATAAAGAAGGTAAATGGTAACCTTCTGTTGTTCAAGGTTCAAGGTTATTACCTTGAACATATAGGTATGTTACCTTGAAAATATAATAGTAAAAGGTAGATGCAGAAAGCAGTTTGTGGAATGTAGAAGAAAGGATTGTGAGCCAATATCTTACTTTTTAAAGTAGAGAGTAAAGTGGATATACATGGTTAACAGATTGCTTCTGAGGAATAGAAGTAGAATTGGAGAAAAGTAGAGGTATAATATTGTTTTTCATTATAAATTCTTTAAGTATTTGATTAACTATAATAATATAACAAAATAATAAGCATATATAACTCTGACTGCAATCTTGGTCAAATCCTGCATTAAAGGAGCAAAAGTGAGAGAAAAGGCAAGAAAAGAAGATGAAGTGCATTTAGACTTCTAAGATGTCATACATGTTAATTTTTGACATATTTAACAATATAAATCTTTCACTATAACTTTAGAATTGATATGAGCAAGGCCTATAATGAGAGTAGAAATGTCAAATCACTCATTTTTTCACTTGGAAAGAAAAAACATTCTGATGAAAAATCTATGACATCCACTAACTATAAGTTTATACAACCTAAAACCAAAATATTATATCACTATGTGAGTAAATACTTAAGTATTGGGTTTCATGTAATACACAGCACATATATACATATATACACATGTATATATTATATATACTATAATGCAGTATGTATTTATATACATATTTACAAAACTATTATATAAAGCCCAGAAAATTCAGTTATATCAATGTTTTTGAATGGTTCGTGTTTTGGATAATAGTCACATACACATAAAAAACATTACTTTTAGCATTATAGAACAGTCACAATACAAATGAAATTAATCTTCTGAATAGATTCTTAATACTTAGAGCAAATTACATAGTTATCTAATGGATATAATATTTAGGATTAGGGTTTTACTTTCCAGTTATAATTTCTTCTTCTTATGCTCAAGAACACTGATCATGTTTTTATAGGTTCAAGATTTTCTAGAAATTTTTTCTAATTATTAGTTACTATGTGTTTTTGGAATAGCAGTGTTACTAAAATACAGAAGAACCATGCTAATGTCATTCACATTGATTTAGTGTATTTCTAAACCTCACCTATTTGCCACCTCTAAATGTATTCCTTTGATTAAGCATTTCTGGGAATTATTCTCAAGTGTGTTACTATTAATTTCAGTAAGTTATGTTAGTTTAAATCATTTATTCTGCTGAAGTATTATTATTCTATAACGAATTTCTGCAAATCTGTTAGTGATTTCAATTAATTTGTTCTTTAGAAACTATGCTAGAATAATTATGCTTTGATTTTGTAAATTAGCCAAATGGAATATTGTTTATACCATCATTTAAATGAAAACTGCCAGCACATTAAATGGTATTTCTTGGCTCATTGCTTAATGGACCTCAGTTAATGTGCTGTTCAAGGGGAAATGGCAGAACTGGACCCAATGGGTTATTAGGATAAGAGAAATACAATTGTCCTCACCAATGTTTTTACTACATAGGAAATAATAAAAAGCAAGTCAATCTATTTTCAAAACAAATTTCAAAGCATTATTTAAGAATTAAGAAAATTATGTCTGTGTGGTGCTTATGTTAGTGAAAATCAAAAATGTTAAAACTGTGTTTTTTTTTAAGGATCTGTCCCAGATGCCTCACAGTTCCAGAATTTGATCAGTGACAGTGACCACGACACTTGTGTGTGTTAGCTACTATGAGTCCCTGGGTACCCATCCTAAACCTTTTCTTCCCCCTGGAACTGTTTCATCCTTGAAATTGTAAACACTGATATTATAGTCTCTGACCAACTTCAGATTCTTTTAATCCTCTCAGTTATATTACATCGTGCCTTTATCAAGACCTTGATTTTCTTGATCTCTTTACTCCCTATAAAACAATTTATTTAGTAAAATTTATAGTTTACTGGCACATTGCCTTAAGTACTTTATACCCATTATCTTATTTAAACCATATAACATGACCATGAGATGGGAATTATTATTCCATTTCACACATGGGGAAACTGAGGCATGTGAGGTTAAATAAGTTACGTAAGAGAAGTGGGAGGGCAATGATTCAAATTCAGGTCTAGCTTATCTGCAGCCTAAGTCATACAGCTCTTAAGATTTTACTGTCTTCTATATTCAACCTTTACCATATAAAAATCTCACTTCACCCATTCTCTTCCCTTTCTCCCAACACCCCTCCATCCCCGCTGCAGTGCCTTCAATTCCTTTATCGTCTAGTCTTGCCAACAGTGATTGCCACCTTAAAAAACACGCAATTCCTCAAGCTGAACTAGTCACTTTCTCTGTTCTCTGAGCTCTACTGGAGAAATCACTTGCCCTTAAGGACTAGTGCCACACCCCTTTTATTGTTTCTAGTCTCAGCTGGGGATTCAGTACAACCCAGCTATTGAAATATGTCCTTTGTCAGTTCCCTTCTCTATTTCAAGCTCACTTTCCTTAAAACTCCTGTTCTATCATTCTCTGTCCATTGAGCTAACCCAAAGGATTATATTGTCAAATTGGCTTCCATAGATGAGATATATTCTTCAGGATCAAGTTTTATTAACACTCTCAAGAAAATACAAGCAGTCAAGAGGCACAGGCGAAGCACAGAGAGGTATAAGGCATCCTATGTCATTCTCAGTCTGGCATTTTTGCCTTAGACCTGCACAGTTAGACTTCACTGAGTAATAATAAATAAGGTCTCTAAAAAATACTCGTGCTATATTATCATAGATAGCAGGGAGTATTGAAGTTTTGATATATCTCTGTTTTTGTATCCCAAATTGTCACCTAGCTTGTATGACATTTTCCAGAAAACCATGCTTCATAAGTGTGTACAACTTAGGTCTGTTTATCATAAGCAATCCTGAAATAGAAACATCTTCCTAAGAGAATTCCATAGATAAGGCCTCTCCTTCTAGCCAATATCATCAGCCAACTCCTATTTGCAAGGAGTTCACCTAGCAACATGTTTACATGAATCACTTTACTATTTTCCTTCCCCAGAGGGTTCCTCACCCCCAACCACAAACTCACACAGGACAACTGCTGTAACTTTTTCTTCCCTTTCATACTTAGTCAAGAATCTTGCTATTTTATAAAAAATTGCCACATGTCATTGAAAGGAAAGTCTTTGACTCCTATTTCTAAAAGTACATATTATAGCATAGTGGATATGTAATACATACTGTCTTTCTTCTGCCTCAGTGGAAAAAGTAACCTTTATTTTGCTCAAAACTGAGTCTCTTCTCAATGAAATCACCTTGCTTTTGCTCTCTTCAGAGTCTAGTCATTTTATTAACCAACTGCAAAATCAACTAATTGCATTGTTAGCTAGTTAACACTTTTTTAGCAATAATTCATTTTATATATCATTTCTATAGTATTTGTTATATGCCAAATATTTTACTAATGTTAATTCATTTAATCTTAATAACAACCATGTTAATTAAATGATGCTATTATCCTAATAGATGAGGAATATGAATATCAGAGAGGTTAAGTAATTTTTTCAAAAATCACACAGCTAGTGGGCCTCCCTGGTGGCAAAATGGGTTAAGTCTCAGCACTATGAAGCTATCCACAGCCACTGCAACATGAGTTCGGTCCCTGGCCAGGGAGATTCCCGCATGGTGCAGCAGGCCTCTCCTGCCTCGCCCGCTGCTCCCCTCAGCAGTGTACTTCAGTCAGTCTGCCTATTCTGTACCCCACTCTGTCTCTGGTGAATACTCTCATCATCCCACACCTCTGGTCTACACCCCATTTCTTGTATGCATAAATAAATCTTTTAAAAAAATCACACAGCTAGTAAAGGATAACAATAGAATTTGAATGAAGCAGTTAATACTGTGCTGTATGTGCCTTTCCTCAAGCCTAGTTTTATTATGAACACATTTTATATTAAGATTTTATAAAACAGGCAAAAAATAAAGGTGCTTATAACTTGTAAACCTTTTCCTCTGTTGTTAATATCTTACCCTACTATAGTGTAGTTATCAAGAACTAGAAAATAACATTTAGACTTAATTATTAAGTGAACTTTACTTTTATTTAGAAAAAATTATTAATGCATTGACTTTCTTATTCACCAGTTTTCCACTAATTCCATTTTCTGATCCAGTCCTTACTAGGAAGTTGAAGTGATTTCTCCTCAGTTACCTCTGGCCTTTAGTATTTTCTCACTCTTTTCTTGTCTTTCATGATCTTCATGAACATTTATTTTTGTCAATCATTATTTTCTCCTCATAATTTAGGCATAAATTGTTCTTAAAACTTATCTACTTACAAAATAACTACATCAGTAACGACCTCCTTGTTTCAGGAGTTAGGATGTACCATCATTCAATCCAGTGCAGGCTCTAACATTGCTGAACCATGAAAATAGAGGGATAAAATTGGCTCCAAAAGATTTGATTTCTATATCTCTATTTCTTAAGTGAAAGACCCAGGGTCAACTCTTTACTATGAATGAACAACCCACCAGCAAAATGACCTGAGAATATTTAGATTATAGAAATGGAAACTTAAGGTACAGATTGAGTCCAATTTATTTTTGAAGATAATAAATTTAATATTTAAAAAACAAAGAATTTGAAGGGGGTGATATATCACGGTCTTCATAATTTTATGAAATACTACATAGGAAAGGATTAGATATATGCTGTGAAGCTCTATAGGGCAGATGCATAAGTTTCAAAAGGGCATATTTTAATCTAATGAAACCCAACAATTCCATTAGCAGAGACAGAAGTGAGTTTTGTTGTGAGTTATGAGTGCTTTGTAAAGAAATTTCTAGCTTTGGGTAGGAGGTTAAATTAGAATACTTTCTAGGTCCCATTTAACTCTGTATTCTATAATTCTGCAATTTTCTTTTCCTACACAAGTAAAAATTACGTACATTTTCAAGTATAGGGGTACTGAATAATAGCGTTTTGTTTAATAATATTGCTTCTAAGCACAGAAAGAACAGATGAAACATTTGTAGGTTGAGCATATAAAATAGGACTAAATAAATGCTAAAGGTAGAGAGACAGTTGCAATAATTATAGAACTTTTTGCTAAGATTACAAGCAGCTATTAATGTTCAATGTTCTATATATGACTTTAATAACCAGCATAATCTACCATGAGTTCAGGTAATAGTGATTTAATTTTTCATAAGAAAGCTTTTTGTCAGTTTTATTGCTCTGTTTTTGTTATTATAAAAATATTTTCTTTCTTTCCTGAAAACTATTTGATAACAGTGAGTTAGCAATCATTAGACTGATACTGTGCTCCACACAATTTTGAATTATGCCATGGGATGTAGGGTAAGAGCTCAAGGGAGGGGAAAGCATATTATAACAAATAATAGTTTCATATATTTTCTCTCTGCTTGCCAGTACTTTTTATAAATGGGGGTTTGGAATTGCATGAGATTCAAATAATTTGGAGTAACAAATAATACCAGGTGCAGATCAGGTCCAATTTTTTAAAAATGTTGACTCCAACATTTCAAATTTTGGAAACAGGTCAGGACAGCCAGGTAAGATAGATACTTAGAAGTCACTGCTGAAGGTCCATATAACAGAGCTTTAGCATGAGGTTAGAAAAACAGCATAATGCGAACTCTAAAATGATTTTATCATAAGAGCAACTTGGCAAGCAATTGGGAAGGGTCAAGATCTAACAATTATTTAAAAGTTCGCAATTTTCAGTGTACTAAAGTCCACTGAGCTGGGAGGTTTTACTAATACTAATACTACTAGTATTAGTAGTTAATAATATATATTACTAGTTAATAATATATCAGGTACTTTCTCAGAAACTTTCTGTATGGTGTCTTCTTTAATTCTCACCTCAATACAATGAGGAGATTATTTTTCCTATTTTCAGATGAGAAAGTTGAGCATCAGATAGTATAGTACCTTGTCTAAAGTCACAGAGCTAACACACAGCTCAGCTCGCATTCCAACCCAGTCGGTCTGTTTCGTTGGGCTCCTCTCTTAGCTACTGTGCTGGTAAATCTCTCCTGATCACAGAACATCCTCTTAATCTGAAACTGCTGCCAATTAGTTTGTCTCTGTGAACTTTACAATTTGTACCTTTATCTCATCTGTTTTAAAAAGAAGTCTTATGAATCATGAAATGATGTATTATTTCACATAAAATGTACCTGACCTTTCTGAAAAGTAGAAAGTGATAGAATAAAAGAATTTGTAGAACCACCGTTAACTCATTACTTGCTACATGCCAGACGCTGTGAAGTATGCAGGGGTGGGGGAAGGCCTGGGCACGATTCTCGAGGTGCACTTAATCCTGTGGGGTTGATAGACAATAAAAATAAATATTTTACATTTTGTCAATATCAGGATGGGGAGGGACACTCATTTAAACTGATATTTGATGGTTGAGAAATAATTAGCCATGAAGAGAGAAGGTAGTGGAGGAACAAGAATACTCTAAACAAATAACAACAACAAAATGGGTGCAAAGGTTGAGAGGTAGGAAAGAGCTTGGGTTTGTTAAGAAATATTGAGTCTGAGAAACAAAAAGAAAAAGGGGGGGACAGAATAGCTAGCGGTGACTTTCAGGAGGTAGAGGCCTATAGTACACTGCTTGAATTCTATCTTAAGTGATTTAAGAAGACTTTGGGGAGTTTTAATGATGGGGAATGTCATGGTCTCATTTGTATTTGGTTCCTGTGTAGAAAATGGATTTGGACATAAATTTTTATAGTGTGGGATGAGAGTTTCAAAACAAACTCTGTTTCTGGAGCACTTCTCAGGAGTCAATAGAATAAAAACATTTTAAAATTATTTTTATGGGTTGATTTCCTTTCCATTTAATTCCAAAGGACTCTAGCTGTACTAGATTTTTGTGTTATTTCATCTATTCTAAAGCAATTTTGACTGCTATGTTATTTATTACAATGTTTTTGGCTTATGCTTTTAACCTCTTCGTGTTTCCTTTTTTTTTTTTTTTTTTGGTCTATAAATCAGAGATTTATTTCAATGACAATGATTTTCCCTCGGATAAAGTATCATACTCAAAGTTATTCTGTATCTTTCCAAATATATGGATATTGCATTAAAGAAACATCTGTTAGTTTATTACTTCTTCCACATTTTATCCAGCAGTTTAGTGTCTTGTCATTTATAAAGTGTGTATAAATAGATTATTTGAGGTTTTATTAAATTCCAGTTGAATTAAATATTTTGAAAACTTCCTTTCATTTAAGACATTCAAATGCATCACAACCATTTAAGTTAATCTCCAAAATTCATATACAGTGGGAGGATCCTGAAAGATAATCATGGGAGCCTAAAAGAGAAGGCTTTTATATCTTTTATTCTTCATATTTTATATCTTTAGGGAAGACAAGGGAACAACAATGCCATAGGCATTTTTCTTTTACATTCTTCTGTTTGTTTCTATCTGGCACCTAGTATCGGCCTTCCTTTTTTAGAGAGATCACATTGCGGGCAGACTAACTGGGATCCAGTGTCTCACTTCAGTTCCAGAAACCAAATGGGAAAAGTCTTCTCTCCCTAGCCCTTGGTAGAGAGATCTAGGACTTGAATGAACATGTGGTGCACTCTGGGAATCAGTATCTGAATGTGGTGTGCAGTGATAGTATCTTAGCCAGAATATTCCATGCCAGCTAACTTTCAGAATCCCTAGCTTTTAGCCTTACATGTTTTCCAGAACAGCTTCTTTTGAATGTGCAGATTTTACATTCTTCCAATAATTCACATCTCAATTCTAACAACCAGCTGGTTCTGTTTTTTGCAGGAAGAACAACACTACAATGATTACTTGTACCTATAGGAAGGCAGCTAATGTGACACTTAGGAAACAGATCTGACTGATCTGTTTTATGTAGCTATGTATCTGATTCTTGACAAAGCAAAGAATTAAAATGCTACTTCCTCCTTCTCTAACCCTTGATTATGATAACTGAAAAATAAATATCTGTTACAAAAACATTGAGATAGTTTTGAAATTACAGGTGAAATAAAAATCTGTTACTGAAGTTCAGAAACAGGATGTCTGTCAACAAATATGTATATTTTTATGTTATATTTCTGACTTCTGAGGGGGATGTTTTATGTGAGGGTAGTATTAAGACCTCTCCTGGCAGGAAACTTTCACTTCTCAGTGCCCACCCTGCAAAAGTCACTTGTATTATTTTTTAAGTGGCCTTTCATTTTAAACAATGGTAAAATAAAACTATTTTACTTCTTGTGGCTCCTAGAAAGTGACTGAACCCTCCCCTCCTTTTTATTATTTCTTCTGAGAAACGGAAATACAATTTGGAACTAAATGATAGCTTGGCACTCAATTTTCTCCAAAATAGAACTCTGAGCACAATTTTTTTTAAATATTTATTTATGCATACAAGCTGGGGTACAGGCCAGAGGTGTGGGGCAGCGAGAGGGATCATCAGAGACAGAATGGGGAGCAAAAGAGGCAGATTGACGGAAATACACTGCTGAGGGGAGCAACGGGTGAGGCAGGAGAGGTCTGCCGTGCTATGTGGGAATTTCCCTGGCTGTTGAACTTGAGTCGCTGCTGCCAACAGCTCCGCAGCACAGGGCTTAACTGCTGCAACACTAGGGAGGCCCCTCTGAGCACAATTTTTAAGTTCAGGTGGAAACATTTAGGTTTTACTTTCAAAGGGACTTTTGAATTTGTCATAATATCTTCTTTTGTAATGAAACCAAACACTGAATTATACAAAAGGAGATGCAAGTATCTCACACCATCTTCGTAAATAGTATGTTCTTTTCTATTAGCTTTGTGTTCACAAGCATTGCGTGTTTTTCTTTTGTTCTGTTCTCATCACAGGGAAAATTCATCAGTAGCTGTTATTTACACTTAAGTTGACTGATGAAAATTCAACCATTTTTAAACCAGTAACATACTGATGAGGACTAAAGAACCAATGACTACTTTTATCCAGAAAGGATTTGTACTTTTCTTCTTCCTACACTAGAAGACTCCATTAATGCTAATTATTGTCAGTGCTTATTTTCTACATGGAGATGAAGACTAAATATTTACTTGGAAAATTGTTTTGACTACAGGATCTGACTAGCTATTTAAGTTACTTAGACAAATGGTCAATTCATTTCAGTAAGTGGTTTAACTGATCTCATTCTAAATTAATTTAGTAAATTCATTTTAAATGACCAAATTGTTCATGTTGTTATATTATAATTTATTTATTCAGTCAGAGAACATTTCTAGCCTGCCAGGCACTATGCCAGGCATTAACTAATGTGACAACTTCTTTATTTTTTAGTATCTTATCTATTACTTTCAAAGCTAAACTGAGATGATACTATGGGATTTTTATTTTATAGTAAAATTGTATCAATCAAAATTATACTGGATTGATTGGAGTAGTGACCTCCTAGTTGTTAAATTCACATACAACTAATCTTATTTTGTGAGGAATAAATTTTCTAATTCTTAAAGATAGGTGATTTTTAGTGTAATTTAGGAAAAATATTTTTTAAAAGCCTTGATAATAATTTATAAAGTCATCTATCAAATTTACATTCCCATAAAAAGGATCAGATAAAATGAGGTTAGATTACACTGGTCAACAGTGAGATCATAATGGACTTTAAAAGGCCCTAATCTGTAGTATCTTGGTGTGCTGAACATGAATATAACCCTGAAAATTTTTTATTAGCTCTCATTTTGAAGATATTTCATATAATTCATTTTATATGTTTTACCATTTAAATTTATCCAGTAAGACTGCAACAACATCCTAAATCAGCCTAGAATGATGTAATATCGCATCGCATTGCATAATACCATTGTGCACACATCATCCAGAGTTGATGGCATCATTTTCTGATTCAATGCAATACTACTGCCAGGAGGCTGCTGAAGGAAGCTGAGGTCAGCAGTGCACTACAGAAAGCCTGTCGGAAAGCTTGAGCATTGAAAATATTTCAGACTTTGTGCGAGACAGTTGAAGCTACTGTTCCACAGAACTGTTATTATTTTATCCATTTAGGCACAATACAGAACAGTAATGCCTTGAAAGTGCGTTAATAGCATGGACAATTTCTGCTCTATTTGTGGGGAAGTGACATTTGCTAAGCAGAAGAAAAGTATAACTTCTCAAGTGAAGAAGGCTTCTCATCTTTACTTTGGATGCAAGGTTGGTGACCAAGACAAGCCTTGGACCCCGCATATATGTTGTGCTCCATGTACAACACAGCTTTCATAGTGGTTAAATGGCAAAAGACCATCAATGCCGTCTGCAGTCCCCATGGTGTGGAGAGAGCCAAGCAACTACATAAAAGACTATTACTTCTGCTTGGTTCCTCCTCTTTCTGGTGGAATAACAAAGCAAAAGAAGTCAAGAATAGTCTACTCAAACATTGCGTCTGCATTGAGATGACCGGTTCAACAACTTGCTGCAGGGTGATGGGAAACAAGCATGGAATGCTTTTCGCCTAGTGTCTACAAACTTTCCTGGGAATGTTAGGGCACGAAACTACAAGGAACTAATAGAAGACATGCTGATGCAGTATCAGAAACTTGGCTGCAACGTGTCCCTAAAGATCCACTTCCTTCATTCCCATCTGGATTTCTTCCCTGAAAACTGTGGTATGGTTAGTGATGAACATGGCGAATGTTTTCATCAAGCTATCGCATCAATGGAACAAAGATAGCAGGGAAAATGGTCCACAACAATGCTGGTTGACTACTGCTGGACACTCCCCAAAGATGCTCCTGAACAGCTGTACAGAGACAAGCAAAGAAATCAAAGAAGTAGTCTATGACTTGGATTTTTTACCGGTATTAACTGTAGGCCTATTACTATTGGCATGCATTTTGTGATGTAAACATCCATGTATTGCAGATTATAAAAAAAATACCAGAGCCAAAATTAGAATTTGACTGTCATATTCATGTTGAGCACATACAAATTGATAGGAATGACTAATCTTATTTCAGTAACATGACTTTAGTAAAAAATTGTTGCTCAGTGATTGGCATGCATTTCGTGATGTAAACATCAATTTATTGCAGATTACAAAAAAACTAGGGCCAAAATTAGAATTTGATTGTCATATTTATGTTGAGCACATACAAATTGATAGGAAATGACTAATTTTATTTCAGTGATATGAATTTTGTAAAGATTTGTTGACCAGTGTTATAATAATTGTTTTTTAAAAAATAATACTCAGTTTAATATCAGCCAGAGAGAATTCTGAAATGAGAAGTCTTTGGTGTGAGCTAGTAATAAATTAGAAGAATATATTATTTACTCAATCATTATCCTCAAATAATCTTTGCTCTTCATTTTTGATTGGGGGTCAAATGCCATACTCTGAATCCTTTCTTAATCTCTGTGGTGAGAATTAATCACTGTCTCCATTGTCTTTCTACAGCCTCTTTATTCCCTTATTACAGTGCTCAACACATTGAATTTTCATTATTTTTTAACCTATCATCCATTGTAGACTGTTAGTTCTGAGGTAATGTTTTATTCACAGCTGTGTTCCCTCAAGTCAGTCACAGAATGGGCAATCAATAAATGCTGTTGAATTAAATGAGTACAACATTAACCTAAGCAAATATTTTACTAATTTTCTATTTCCCTAATCTAATTTTACTATTATTTCTTATTACTTATCTTTTCCTGTTGTCTCAGTATATTTACCACCTGTGCAAATGTTCACCTTACTTCCTTTTTTGCTCACTGTCACTTTCAAAAATTTTCACAGCTTTCTGGAATTCCCGTTTCTATTACTGATTTAAATGCCCCACACTAGCTCTTGTCTGAGACTAGAAATCCCATCATGAAGCCACACCACTTATTTTGTAATCTAAAATCTCCATCATCAAAGAATAACTCTGCAATAATAGTTACTGATGCAATGTATTATCTGAAGAAGGTTGGCAACATTCTACATTAATTCAAAATGATGGTCTCAAGAGTGAATCAAAAATTAAGATTTTGAATATAGGATATTTTAGAAAATTAATGCCTTGCTTAGGAATGAGGTGAAGCCATGATAATAGAGCCAAAGATCAGAGATTTTATCACCTAAATTAGTCCAAGGAACATCTATTTTACCAACCCACTAATTCAGAAGCTAATTTCTTTCAGACGCACCCTCACAGATACACCCAGTAACAATGCTGAACCGGTTATCTGCACCTCCTTCGACCCAGTCAAGTTGACATAAAAATAACTATTATAGGTCCTAAACCCCGCAACAATCCTTATTTCTCTACATTGCTAAAACCTGCCATGATCTTCAACATGGGACCTGAAATGGTCTCTGGATTAGTCTCTGGGGATCACTAAATTCACATACTTTTAAGGCTTTCACTAATATCTGTGAATTGATACTCTGGAACCACTCTATTTTGCACAGTTTGCTATCATAAATTTAAGACCACACCCAGCAAGCTATCTATAATAGGATGCTCTATAAGCACTCAGATTTCTTATTCCCCACTGAAGTAACACATTTCTTTTCCATGGTAACAGGTCATGGAAGCATTCCTACTGTGATATGTGACATGTAAGAGGCAGCCTAGATCAGTGGTTAGATGCATAGGTTTAGAAGCCAGATTGCACAGGTTGGGGAGTTCCCACGCTGTGAACTTTGTTAAAGTTATTAGGTTGATTTCTCATTAACAAGATAGGGACATATAATAAAGGGGTTGTTATGGGAGGATTTGATGGATTCAATGATATTCTAGAAGAGAGTCTAACATGAAATAAGTTCTATATTGGTTGTCTGTTAGTGGCTAATCAAATAAACCCCAAGTTAGAAACCTGAAAACAAGTGCTGATAGCTACCGATTACTGATTTTATCTTCTATTTATTTCTTAAATAAACCTCTAGCCTATAAACTCCATAAAGACAATGACCATGCCTGTATGCTTGTGATTTTATTTCTAGTTCTTGAATACCACAATACCAGGCATACATAGTAAGTAGTGAATATAATTTTTGTCAAATAGTTCAATGAATTATACATGCCACATTGCATTATAATTTTTCTGTTAATATATCTCCTTCCTAGATTGAATTTCTTGAATTCTAGGATCTTTCTATATCCCAGTTTTTGGGATATAGTAGGGACAAATTAATATCTATTATATGAATGAATGAATGAATGAAAGCATGTAGATAAGAAAAGGATTGCAGTCTAATGTGAGATTTCTTAGTGGCAGTGCTGTTCTGAGAAACACACTGTTGAAGTTAATAAGGCAGAAGAACTTAATGTTATGTTGGTTTTACTCAGTGTCAGTTAAAAAAAAAAAACACAAGCATTTAACTCAGACAGACCATCAAAAATAACTTAAGACATCTAAGGCACACTAAAGTAAATCCAGTTATCCTGACAACTAGGGGTATTTTGTGTTTTCTAGGCATTTAACTCTCAGAGCCAGTATGCATTTTTAGTAACATTCAGATGGTAACACTTATGAACCCTTCCACATAACCTGAAGAAAGAAAGAAAATGTTATAATATTCCTACCCAACAGGATCCACACTTATAATATTTATACTAAGTTATATGAACTTACAAAGCTAAAGGAATAATGCAAAAATAGTAAGACTGTAAGATTTTAAGTGATTGAAATATTTTACTACTGAATGTAACAAATATCTTATGCTCAATAATATATATGCTTGAATTGTGTTTAAATATAGTTGTACCTTTAAAAAATGAGTGACTTATGATTTAACTACCTATAAAATGAAAAGAAATCTTATTATTTCAATCAACCCAGTGTTATACGATGAGTAAACCACCAACAGCACAATATATTGTTCCAATAAAATGACAACTGACTGATCTACTTTACAGAGAGAAGCAAAATAGAGAGCTAAGTAACAGTTATGAATGATCACAGTTATAAAGAAACAAGGCAGATAACAGATATGCTGATTTACTTCTTTTTACCTAGCACATAAAATCATTCTCTGTTAGCAGTCACAGAGAACTATTTAATTTGTATTTTCCTTCATATTACATAAGAACAATTATATTTGATATTGCCTAAGGTAAGTATTCCAACATGCCACCAAGTACTTACTGGATGTTTTAAGTTTTTTGAAATCATTTCAGATGACACACCTTCTCCCTTCCCTCCCCCCATCCTCTCCTCTGCCCAACCCCCTATACAGTCCAAACATACACACACACACACGCGCGCACACGCACACACACACACACCCCAGACATGAGAACGTCTTTTCAACCCGAGCCATAAAAGAGGTTTAGCAGCAGTGGAAGGTTATTTAGAGAAAAGGTTAACAAATTCTGGTTCATAAGAGGAGAAATACATAAATACATCAGGGAGAGAAAGCCAGGTAAGCAAGCATTAAAAAAATGTATAAAGCCTTGATTGGTAGAGATGATGATTGGTAGAGAACACTTGGTAGATGAAGTTCCACAGGGAAAAGCTCCCTAGCTCAGTTGCAGCAGACAGTAATGGATGGATGTATTGGAAAGCAGAGGGAGGTAAGCTAGATCCCTATCAGTGACCATTTTGAAGGCAACTCTAAGGGATTTGCACTTAGATGACAAATGAAGAGAAGCTGGTTGAGGTTAGCAAATTTTTGAGTTCAATTATTTATTCCATGCTTGGGCATTTCATTTATATTTTTTAAAGAAAATTGTTTTAGGTTCACAGCAAAATTGAGAAAGAGGTACATGGATATTCCATATTTCCCTTTCCCCACATATGTAAAACCTCCCCCATTATCAATACCTCTTTACTAAAGTAGTACATTTGTTACAGTTGAGGAACCTAACTGCACATCATTATTACCCATAGTTTATAGTTTACATATGGTTCACTGTTGGTGTTGCATATTCAGTAGGTTTGGATAAATATGTAATGACATGTGGTGACCATTAGGGTATCTTATAGAGTAGTCTCACTGCCCTCAGAACCTGCATTCTCTGTGCTCCAGCTCTTCATGCTTACTCCCACTCAAGCCCTATCAACCACTGATCATTATAGTGTCTCCACAGATTTGCCTTTTCCAGAATATTATATAGGTGGAATCATAGAGTATGTAGCCTTTTCAGATAAACTTCTCTCACTTAGTAATATGTATTTAATGTATGTCTTTTATGACTTGATAAATTATTTCTTTGAAATGTTGAATACATCCCATTGTCTGGGTGTAACACAGTTGATTTGTTCATTCATCTGTTGAGGAAGATCTTGGTTGCTTCCAACTTTTGGCATGAATAAAGGTGCTATAAACATCTTCCTGCAGGTTTTTGTATGGACATATTTTTTAACAACTTTGGGTAAATAACAAAGAGTACCATAGCTGAATCTTATGATTATGGTCAATTTGTAAGAGACTATCAAACTGATTCACACAGTGGCTGCATCATTTTGCATTCTCACCAACAATAAATCTCCATATCTTTGTTAGTATTTGCTGTTGTCAGTGTTGTGGATATTGATTGTTCTAATAGTGTGTAGTGGTGTCTCACTGTTGCTTTAATTTGCATTTCCTTAATACAAATGAAGCAGAACATCTTTTTATCAGCTTATTTGTCATCTGTATCTCTTCATTGGTAAGGTGTCTTTTAATATGGTTCCCTGTGTTCTTGTTGTTGAGTTGTGAGTTCTTGCTGTATATAATGCATAATGCCCTTTATCAGATGTTTTTTCCAAATACTTTCTTCCAGTTTGTGACTTATCTTTTCATTCACTTGACATTTTATTTTACAGAGCAGAAGTTTTAAATTTTGATGATGTTCAAATTATCCATTCTTTCTTTCAGTTTGCTCCTTTTGTGTTGTATCTAAAAATACACGTTATTTAGATGGTCTATTTTTTCTTTTGTGAGTTTTGGCAGATTATAACTTTTAAGGAATGGGTCCAATTCATCTAAGTGATCACCTAGGTGATAGAGTCATTCATAGTACACTTTTATTAACCCTTTAATGTCCATGGGTCAGTGACATTCCCATTTTATCTCTGATATTAGTCTTTTTATGTCTTTTTAAATTATTATTTCTTAGTCTGGCTAGAGGCTTACTGATACTATTAATCTCAAAAATGAGCTTTTGGTTTTATTGATATTTTTTTCTATTGATTTTCTGTTTTCAATTTCATTAATTTCTGCTCTAATTTTTATTATTTCTCTTTTACGCTGATATTGACTTTAATTTGCCTTTGTTTTTTGTAGTTTCCTAAGGTGAAAGCTTAGATGATTGATTTTTTATAGTTAATTTTTTTTATTATTGAGTTGGGAAAGTTCTTTTTATATTCTTGTTTTACCTTTTATCAGCTATATGAATTGCAAATATTTTCTTCCAGTCTACCTGTGGCTTGCATTTATATTCTCTTATATTATAAGATTTATATTATTTATTATCATTATTATTATTTATATTATATTATTTATTATTTATATTATTTTTATTATTTTATATTATTTATATACAAGATTCATATTATTTATATTATCATATAAAATATGATTCATCTTATAAAACAAAATATCATATGCTATGCAATACAATATGTGCGAGTACATAGCTGTATATGTAATTTGCATCATGGGCAAAATTACTCTTCATCATTGATTTTGAATATTTCCACTTCTCTGACTACTAGTGAAACAGATTGTTTTCAAGTATACTATTTGAGTTTTGAATCTTATTTTCCCTTTAGCTAGTTGTTTTATCTTTTATTTTGTATGTTTTATGTATGAAGACCATCTATTATTAGCGATTAATTGTTCCTAGTTTCTATTTACAAGATTTTGTAATATTTTTAAATACTTGTACCTGAAATTTTAATGTATTTGAATTTTTGATTCACTGAAAATCTATTACTATTTTCCTGCTAAAAGTTTCTTCTTTTTTTAAAGATCATGTATAACTCAAACATACGATTTGTTGATTATAATTTCATTTTTAAGCTATAAATTAAAAAAAGTGTGGAGTATGTTTTGATATGTAATAACGTGAGATAAAAATCTAAATATCATTTTCAAATAAGTACTCCCAAATTTAATAATTCTTAAATATCTTAATAATGTATCATACATTTTTATCATATTCAAATCTCTTACACATAGTAGGTTCTGCCTTGGATTTGCACATTCATCCAGCAATAATTATGTCAGTGCAGTATTATTTTAATTATAAAAGATAAATAATATGTTCTAATATCAACTAGTACAAACCATTCCCTCTGGAAAAACAGTAGTAATAAGTACAATTGTTTAAAATGAAAATAAATTTGAAAATGGGTTGACCTTTTCAGTTTTATTTTCTAATTCAAAAACATGGCCTATTCCTCCAATTATTAAATCTGCTTTCATTTCACTCTGTAGATTTATAGTGTTCTTTTATGGGTGCTACATATTTCTTGATGAGTTTCTAGTACAGGCATTTTGTTACTACTGTGAAGGAAGCTTTTATCTATTATGCTGCCCGATTGTTGCTGTTATGTATAAAAATACCGATTTTCACATTTATTTTTACCTGTACAATTTTCTGTTTTCTCTTGTTAGTTCTAATAGCATTTAAGTTGATTCTCTAGGATTTCTTGACTGTTTAATATCTGAAAATAAAGATGCTCTTATTTCTTCTTGTTTTATTTCATTGATTTGGGCAGAACTTTGGAGCTATATTAAATCACAATGGTGATAAGAAATAAATTTATTGTTTTTCTGACTTTGACTGATATTGAGCCTCCAGTGATTCAGTATTGTTATGCTTTTGTTGATTTAATATTGCCATTTTTTATTACCTTCAGAATGTATATTCCAAGGCTATTCATACTTATTTTAAATTAAGAATGAATTAGAAACTTTAAACTCAAAGCTAAAAGTGTCTTTTATTTAAAAATATGATCATGATGGACAACTCATCTAGATACGGAAAATTCAAGCTCAAGATAATAGCTTCACATGTCTGTCTACCTTTTCCTCTACTAATCCTACTTACTGACATAAAATGTCTTCTTTCTTAAAATAATAAGATTGTTATGGTAGAGGACGGCAAGAAAGGATATCATAAACTTCAAGGAGTTCTTGAAAAATATCCAAGATTAGTCTCACAGAGAATGCAGAGCAGAGAAGAAACTGTGGTCTTAAAACCAAGCTGACTTCTCCTGGGAGCACTGGTGGAAATTTCCAATTCAGAATCAACTAGGAAAAGAACAGAATTGTCTAGGAAAATAGTGATACTAATTCATTAAAAAGTTTGCTCCTAGGATAAACCCTAAGAAAGATTCTATCATTTTGCCTGGTCAGAGTATTTCACTGAAGAGTAAATTATGTTTACACTACCATAATATTCAATTTCTATTTACTGGCTTTCATTTTTGTACCTAACCTATAAACCACTGGTCCTTGAACTTTAATGTCCATGAAAAACATCTGAAGAATTTTTTTTTAATGTGCAGTTTGGTTAATTATTACCCCAATACCAGAAATTATGGTCCAAGCGTAAGACAGGACCCAGGAAGTACCCCAGTGAAATGCTGACACAGAACAGCACCAGTAGTAACACTGGCTTGGGTAAACATGAAAGATACCATATACAGCCATATACCATATATATTTTACATAAATATCATTACTGTAAAAGCAATATAACTGGAAAAATCTGAAAATGGGGGAGGTGAAAAAGAAGTAATTATAAGTGAGTTAACTTCATATTTCATAGTGATACTGATTGATTTTAAAAACAAAGAAAATTAAACATATAATATATATAGTAAATAAAAATTTCCTGTGATGGTTTCACTTATAGGAGAAATATAGGAGAACCAAATAAGGGATCAGGAAAAAAATAATAACAATAATAATAAATCAGAGACATTCTGCAACGGAGGAGGAGCCAGATGGATCAAAACAGAAGAGCACAAGGGACTATGGTGAGAGTGCACAGGTGAACTGGTGGTGGGACTTTTACAGGGACTACACCTGAGAGGAGAAAGTGCACATTGTACAAAAGTGAACAATGATACACACACATATATTTTATCTATATATATATATAGATATAGATATAATCATATATCTATATCTATCTATCTATCTATCTATCTATCTATCTATCTATCTATCTATATATAAATTATCCCTTGAGTGAAGCACGTGCACATATGGAGTAAAAATGCAACCCCAATTTACATAGACATGTGAATGACTGACAAATAAAAAAATAAAAATAAAAGTTAACTATTATTCTATCATCTAGACATAAATTTTAGACATCCAACAACTACCTCACTTCTGCCACAAACGACACATGCAAGATTTGGTCATCATATTTTTATTAATTTTTAGCTTTCTGCATTCTGCTGTTTGGCTTTGAATGTCAGCACAGATTTGTCACCTAATAAATATCCAAACCACACCAACCTAAAACAAAAAAATACATTTGGAACTTCAGATAAAGTACTCTACAATTTAGACCTCTAACATCATGCTAGAAAATCTCTGACCAACAAAACGTCTGGCCAACATTGTTCCTTCAGTTGAGAAATGGTCCTGTGGCTCATCTCCTTTGATCTCCTCATGTGTGTTATGTATTAATAGTTTTACAGATTGAACCACTTTGATATTACTAGCATGAATCATTTTTAATCATGACATATTAGTCTTTAATTTCCTGCTCTACATAATTTAGTAGTATTTTATTTAGAATCTTTCCAAATTTATTCATCATGAAATTATTCTCCTTCCACCTCTACCATACCACCTCCCCGCACACCTTCTTTTTTTCATTTTCTTTCTCCAGTTTCAGTGTAAAAATCCTGATATCACTGTAAAAATGAATTAGAGCCAAAGAACAGGGAAGATTCTCCTCTTCCCCTTGTCCCCCACCAAAACAGTTTATCCAGCATAAAAAAATTCAGTTACTGCAATGCTTGAAAGAGTAAGGACTTTCAGTATTGTAATGACTGAATAATTGGCATTCATCAAGTGCCTCCTTTGTGCTGGGCATTTTGCTAATCAATTTAAGTGCATTATTTCATCTGATCCTTTCTACATCCTATGAATTAAATACTACTTTTATCCTTTACAGATAACAAAACGTAGGTTCACAGAGTTTGAGTGACTAACTTGTTCAAGTTTTTATAAAGTTAATGACTAAGAATATGTTTGCAAGCAGTTTAACTCGTCAGCCATGACTGCACATCCACACTATTAAATACACACCGTGGCAGGCTGAAGCTGCCGGGAACACACTGGAATGACCATTCTGATTGGTCAGGGCCAGGCCATACTGCTTGTTAAATCTTTTGAATACCCATTTTGTCCAAACTCTTTCTGGGAAAATTTTTAATGATAAATTGTAGACAACAGTCCTAATTTTCTCCATGGTTATTGCTGTATTAGGTTTGGAACATAAACTCTGAGGATGGTAACTGTGTTGATCTTGCTTGTTTCTATTCCTCTGTCCCTGAAATAGTGCCTGGCCTAGAGAGTCTTCAATAAGTATTTGCCAACTGACTGATATTCAAGGAGTTTTGCCTTAAAATCTGCTGTTTATTGCTAATGTTTTAATTACTGTGCCTTAAAAGCTGTATGATCTATATTACTTTTGTCCAGCCTTTTCATGTTATTTTACTATTTCTTTCATAGCCATTCTTGCCTGGGATAGTCCTACTGTCCTAGTTTACATTTCTCCTCCAGGTACATACATTGAACACCTTTCATTTTCAAAAGTGTCCTTCCAAATTTTGAACTATCTGGTCACCCTAGCCACAGGGCACATAGAGTAAATTTTTCTTTTCCTGAGAGACTGTCTGTTCAAGGAGTTTGGTCACTAACATTTTCTTTTTCATAACTGATATTTTTTGTTTTATCTTTGACTTCCGATTTCTATTTTGATTTCATTTTTTCCTATTATTTTCCGCCTCCCTGGTGGCGCGGCGGTTGAGCGCTGCGCTGTGGAGCTGTCGGCACCGCGTGAAGCGAGTTCGACACCCGGCTGGGGAGAGTCCCGCATGGTGCGGCGGACCTCTCCTGCCTTGCCTGCTGCTCCCCTCAGCAGTGTATTTCTGATCTACCTGTTCTGCTCCCCACTCTGTCTCTGGTGAACCCTCTCGCCGCCCCACGCCTCTGGCCTGCACCCCAGCTTGTATGTATAAATAAATAAATCTTAAAAAAAAATAAAAAAACAACCAAGGCTAACTTCCAAACCACCCCACAATTTCATTGCCCTTTAAAAAAAAAATTATTACTATTATTTCATCCTAAACTTTTTGGTCCTTGCTGTATTTTATTTTTCCCTCTTCTACAGATATCCCAGGTATTCATATTAGTTCTAGCTTTCTTACTATAGCATTATAACTACCATTGTGTTTTTAAAAACAATTCAAATATGTATTTTTCATCTTTAATAATTAAAAAAATGTATCCCGAACCCAATCCATAAAGAACACAATTTCACTTCCTTTTCTTCTTCTCTCCACTACAAATTTTCTGATTTTCGTGGTATATTACTTGATTAGATATGTAACTAGAGTTTACTGGGTATAAGGAAATATACTCTTTGGGGGAAAGGAGACAAGATGGCAGTAAAGATGGCTTTTAGCTCTCTCAATAGTAAGTCCCCATGTGTGCAGTGACAGAGAAATTTCTTCCCGATAATTTCTGTTTTTTTGCCCTGCTCTTTTGCTAAAAAACATTTTGGTAACAATATCTCTGGATTCTGGAAGATTTTTTTTTTCAAATCCCAATTTTAGAAATGGTAGGAGTTTCTATGAATTAACTCAATGAGCATCTATTGAGTACTCCCAACAAGAGGTTTTGATTCAGTACTGATCAAGGAGAGGTTGCAAGCATTTGGCTAGGTGTGCTTCTCAAATTGTTTCCATATGTTGTTTAAAACAGATGCCAGAAGAAACACTTGGTGTCTGAATGGTTCTCTCTGGATGTAACTTACGTAAGTGCTGCAACATCTTGCAACTATGATAGGAGCCAGCTTGGAGAGAAAGTATACACAGGAAAGAAGCAAATAAAAATGGAAAGAATCTGGTGTTTTGAAAATCTTGTTGAATTAGCCAATTTAAGAGGCACTCTATCTTTGGACGTTTTGCTACCTAAGATAACCAGCTTCATTCCTTAAGCTAGTTTGAGTGTGACTTTTCTATTTTTTGCAACTTAACATATCCTAAATGATGTCTACTCCAAGTCTTTTTCCATTTTCTGAACTCCCAAAGAAATTAACAAATAATTAAGAGGAAAAAAGAAGGAAAAGAGAAAGAAAAAAGAGAAAAGAAAAAGTAATAAGGAGATATGGTAAGTAAAGAGTGAAAGATAGAGAAAAATAACAAGAGGGAAGCTATAAAAGGAATGACTACAGAGTTCTAGTATATGTTTACAAATGGCAATATTCTATAGTTATGCTTGATAGATCAAAATCTTATTATTTTTTTTCAAAGTCAGACAAAATAACAGAGGCCATAATATCTTTTGGTAATTCATTCCAGTGTTGATAGTATTGTAATAAACAGTAAAAATAATTTTTAAAATAAATTTCCCATTTATTTTTGTTATGTCCTTAGTGGCAATAAAGGCTAGTTCCTTGCTTGGTAAACTATCATTGATATAATATCTTAAAGAAGCAGGGGATGGCATCCAAGGGGCATCCAATTAGATTGGGGGAGGTGGTCAATAAAAGTTTCAGAATGTGATATAGAACTGACTTTATATATATATATATATATATATATATATATATATATATATATATATATATATATATATATATATATATATATATATATAATAAGCCAGGATGGGTTGGGTAGAGAGACGTTACAGACAAGGGGAGAACAAGTGCAAAGTTAAAGTGGTACTAAAACAACACAAGACAGTCTAGTCTGTAAATTCCTCATATTCTGGAGCAGGGCACTCTTACATTTTATTTTCCTTTTTATTTACTTATTTATATATAATTGAGGTAACATTAGGTATCCCCATAGAATGTCTACTACCAACTCCCCCATACTCTACCATCATAGAGTATTATGCCTTCCTCCCTCGATGTTCTTTCCCCTTCCTCATCCCTTCCCCTCCTTGATGTCTCAGGTCTGTAGTCAGCTATCAAGGGTTAGTTCTTCAGCTTGTCTTTATCTGAACATTAATTTAGTCACTTTACATTTCCTATAATAGTGATACCATCTGGTATTTATCTTTGTCCTTTGGACTTGTTTTACTTAGCATGATCCTTTCAAGCTCCACCCATGTTGCATTTTCAAGGAACAGTATAGAGGCTTGTGAGGCTGGAATCTAAGTGAGGAAGAGAGCAGGAGGAGATGAGGTAGATGAGTAAAGAGCAAGTGCAAAGTCAAAGGTGTTTGAAATACATAAGGAAGTCAGAAACTACTAGGGTTCTACAGCAAAGAAAACATCAAAAAGAAGCAGGAGATGAGGTCTGAGGGACAAAAAGATTCATTCACTTGGGCAAGAACTGTAAACTCTCGCCTGAAAGGCATTTGAAACTGAAGTTTCCTCAAGTAAGGGAGTCCCATGGTCTAACTTGTACTCTAGAAAGATGTTCTGACAGCAGTTGTTAGGGAGGGGGACAAAAGGCAAGTCAGAGCTCTGTGTGTGTATATGTGGGATATGGAGGTACAGGGGATGGGGGTGGGGAGTTGGACAGAGAAACTAGCTCTGCTTTTACAGAATTATCTTATAAATGTTTAGTAGAATGCTCAATGAAACTATCTGGGCATAGATATTTCTTGTTTTGGAAAATTTTTAATTATAAATTTAATGTCCTTAAGAGTTACATAGCTTTTCAGATGATCTGTTTCATATTGGATGGATTATTATTGCATTTTTTAAAGAATTGATCCACTATATTAAACTTGTCAAATGTATGTGTGGGAAGTTTTTCATAGTATTTCTTTATTATTTTGTTAATCTATGGAGGATCTGTAATGATAATCTCCATTTCATTCTCGATGGTGGTAAATTTAATCTTCACTTTTTCATCGGTCTTCTTAGAGAGTTTTCAATTTCATTAATCTCTTCAAAAATCTCTATTTCATTGATTTTTCTCTATTGGTTTCTGTTTGCTCAGGATGCCTTTTACAGTTTTTTAATCATTTCACAGTAATTCAAAATATACCACAAGAAAGATACAATGAACACCTATAAATCCATCATTAAGATTTAACTAATTTCAATATTTTGCTAGATTTTCTGATCTTTCACTTTTAATCAAATGTTCAGATAAAGTTTTCTTCCACCCTTATCAAATTCACTTTCTCTTCCTTCAGAAATGAACAATTCCTTAAGATATATGTCCTTCCCTATCCCTAGTATCACAGTTTTACAACAAGTATAATATTATAATTTGTGTAAATCTTTACAAATAATATGTTGCATTATTTTTGTGTTTTAAAACTATATATATTCAAAGTTTCCATATAATTTTTGATGATGGCATGACTAAGGAAAAACATTCATACAACAAAGATTCTATCACAATGATATAATATGGCAGCTGACATTTGGCTTTCGTTTTGGATATAACCAAAGGGCGGGATGGGATCAAGGTGAACGTGAGACCATATGCTCTCTCTCTCTCTCAAAAAAAAAAAAAAAAAAAAGGTGGGGGAGCCAATTCTGAGATGCAATCTGTTGTTGCCTACTGCATGGGATGAACGCAAACCTTTTATTTGATTTTTGCACAAGTGTCCAAAAATTCTTTCTTGAAAGAGCTTGAAATTTTGAAAAATTATCCTTAAAACAAATATTTCTAAGATTTAGTCTTGTCAGGTTTTTATTTCTGACACATTAACTTCATTGATCAATAGTACTTATTTGTATAAACACACAATTGTTTGCTAATTTTTCTGTTGATGTCTGTTAGTTACTTATAATTTTTAAATATTACAAATTCAAATTCATTTTTACATATTTCTCCTTATATGCACGAGTGAGACTTTGTCCATACTTGTTCTACATCCTAGAAATAGATAATCTTCACATTTATTAGATATTTTAAAATTGCTTTCCAAAGTTGCTTTAACTAAATAATATTTTCAATAGTCGTATGAGTTAACTCTCTCCTTAATGTTTGAGAAACCTGGTATTATAAAGCTTTTTAAATGTTAGCAATATTATGGTTATAAAATGGTACCTCCCTGTATTAATGTGTATTTTGGTCAATACAAATGAAGCTGAGCATCTTTTTGTATACTTACAGGCAGTCATTTGTTGTTTACTTACTGATTTGGGAGAAGGTTTTATAATTCTAGACACTCATACTTTATCAAATATGTGCACTATAATATCTCCTTCCACACCGTGGTTTGTCTATTAATTTATCCCCATAATGTACCTTGCTATTAAGATTCCACTTATATGTGGAATATAAACAAAACAAAGGCACTGACAAAACTGAAATGATCCTAGAAATATGACTGTAGAATTAATGCTACTAGTGGGGAGGGAATGTAGGGGCAGGCATAAAGGGGGGGCACAGTGGTCAAGGGTAAAGGACTGTTGGTACTTTGGTGTTGGGTATGGTGCAGTGACATACATCTGAGGAGGTATGAGCCTATGTCTCTAAAACATATACAGTTTTAGAAACCAATGTTACCTCAATCAATTAAAAAAATATAGGCAAACTGATAAAATAGAATTTGAATATATAAAATGTATTTTTTTGTTATAGTTGTAATCTTCATGTTGCTCTGGAAAATTCTTAGTGCCTTCTAAAAGCTTTACTTTTTTTCACGTTTTTGTTTTTGATTGACTGGCAATTTACTTTTGTTCTTTTATGAAGTCAATACTTATTTTTCTCTCATATGATAATCAACTATTAATTTGGTAATGTGCCAAGTTATTTCATGTGTATGGACCTTTCTGGGCTTTCTATTTTGCTCATTAGATTATTTAGTTGCCCTTACCCCAATAGATAATATATATTGTTTTCTATTTTATACTTTAATTATATATTTTGATACCTGGTAAAGCAATTTCTCACTTTTCATTTTCTACAAAATTGTTCAGCCAATTATTTCAACTTTATTCTTTCATATAACTTTCAGATTTAGTTTATATGGTTGCTTATAGCATCCTCTAGGAATTACGTACATTCGTCAGTCACCTCACTAGTGAACTCAGTGCATTTCGGCATAAAAGACAGTCCATATCTTTTATGTCCTTCATCCATGGTTGCAACTTTCTCAAAAGTCTTGTTGTTTCTCTTTTGCTGGGTCCCTTTTGGGTGTTGTTACTGTTACATTTTCTAATTAGTTTCCGACTGAGTAATGTTGGAAAGATATTGAGTGTCAGTCTTAAATCTAAGAACATCACTGTCCTCTCTTATTAATAAAAGTTTATTTATGAGTAAATAAACTTTTGATTTTTTTTCTATATTTAATCATACTCCCTGAATACAAAAAATTTACCTCTTTCATTCTTTTGAACTTTTTCTTCAATGTCTTACTGCAAAGATCTCTAGTATAGTATCTACTGTACTGGACCTAATTATATTCCTCTTGATTTTGATAGCACTACTACTAAAACTTTTCCATTTACTATGATGTTTTCCATAGATTTTGCTAAATATACTTTAGAGAGTTAATGACATTTTCCTTCTTTTTCTTATTTACTAAAATTTAATTTTTTTTAAAATTATGGTTGACTGCTTATTATATCAAATAATTTCTCTGTATCTCATAAAAGATAACATAATTTTACTCTTCAGTCTGTTAATGTAGTTAATTACATTGATAAACCTTCTGATAGTTTAAACATTCTTTCATGCCAGTACTTTGTTTTGTTTTGAATACATAGTTGGAAATTAGTGTGCTTTTAACTCAAGATTATGAGCATTTGATGTATTCTACAATAGATATAATCATTTTCTCAGACTCAGAATTTCACTTTTTGATTGCTATAATTAGGTGAGATTATGAAACATGCACTGTTACATCAGTGATTTGAATGAAAATGGTTTTATTTTAACCAATATAATTTAATGGAGGACACATATTTTAATTTTAGTTTAGGTTAATGTTTTCCCCTGTTGCTAATTATTTGGTTTTTAAGTAACTCAATTAGGCTCTTTTTATATGAGAGATTAAACATGCACCTGAAATACTTAAGTATAATTTAATGTTACTTTACCATGTATCTTGTCTCCTAAAATAACATTTAAATAATTGGAATACTTAGTTCAAGACCTGAATTAACTTTTTCTTCAGATACAGTGTTGAGTTATCTCAAAATCCCTCTCAACTGTCTTCTTAGTAAAATGGCACAGAGATTTCTCTTGACAGCTTGAAAACATAGAAACAGTTTCCCATACTTTATCAAGTGATATGAATTTTAGTTCAAGTCCTTTTTATTAAAATTCTAAATAATAAATCTATGAATGTTCATATAATGAGGTTTTCTTTCTTTAGAGTTTCTATGTTCTTTCCATTAAATTAAATAAAAATATCACTTGACATAGAAAAGATTAAAACACGGGATTAATAATAATAAGTGATAAGTGCCATGAGAAATCCCTAGGTGTGAAGTAAAAGATAATTCCATTTTACCTTTACTTTATATCAGGAATAGCTTAAATTAAATTATTTTAAAGCACTTATTAGTATGTTGAGGTTAGATTACATTAGATTAGAATAGAATGAGGGGTTTCTGGAAGAGAAGCTGATTTAAACTTTCATTCTTGCTGAGTTAGAGTGATGGTAATGATGTGTAATATCTATATGAGTGATTACTACTGAATTTGGCCTTCTATGACTGTCTCTCTGATTTTTATTAGATATTTATTTTCATTAATATTAGAAATGATTCTCATTCAAAATCAAAACAACTTTAAGAAATCTTAAGACTGAATTTTAATCTAAAGAATAACTTGAGAATGTACTATGTACTAAAAACAAAGGTAATTGTAAAGCACATGAAAATTCCTAGCTTAATAAATTAAGGATGTTTGAGCTTGCTGTCTTGTATGGTATCAGTTCAATACAATGTTGGATTTAGAGCGCAAGAAATGTGGCAATACAAGGCTGAATTTTAAATTTTAATTAATTTAATATTAAATGCAAATATCATATGGCTACCCTTTTGGATAGTGCAGACCAAGAATCTTAAGTTCCTCAAATTTGCCTTTCAAACCTTAATTCACTATTATAATTTCAACATCCTTCTTGATTCTATAAAATGTGTATATCAAACTTGAAGTTCAAATATCTTCTATTAACACGTGTGAGGCAAACTTTACATATACGAGTCACCTTAACTTCTAAATACTGTATTGCCCAAAACTAGAAAGTTTCTGGGCAAAGTAAGTGATAAAGATAAAGCTGTGCATGAGCGAGCATGTTTGATGAATCTATTTTTACAAGTTTCCATGACAACAGAATTTGGATTGTTGTCATATTTGATGGTAATTAATATAATGAAACAAAATATAGAATAAACATTCTAAAGCACTTTTAATTTTTTGGTAATGTGAAAAGTCCCCAATTAGGATTACATCCAACTTTCCTTAATTTTTTTTCCCATGGCCAGATATTATAGAACTCAGAGAACCAGAAAATAACTTAGTATTTGAAACATTAATTTCTTTTTAATTTGGACTCTTCACTGAGGTCCATATTTTAAAGGGAAATTAAACTGTCCTGTAAAATTACACAGCTATGTATTACATTAACATTTTAAGAACTAGAAATAATAAGTATCCACATTTTCACATTGCAAATGACTATAGTTATAAAATCTTTTATGTAAATCTCTTTATAGCTTAGTATTTAAATTATAAATTTAAAATTGATGAATATTTATTGTGTGTACTCTATATGAAGGAAAAAAGAAGCCCCACCCTCAAAAACTAGATTGTACATTTGGTTTTTCAAAAGAAAATTTCTATAAATATTTTTATTCCAGTATAAGAAATGTGCATAACTACATAATTTATTGTTGGAGGCAGCTAAGCTCACCATTATACCAATGTTGACTCACAATTTATTGTCGTCAGCAGTTTTTTTTTTTTTGCATCTGAATTGGCATTAAGCATTGTCTAAATTTTCTCTAATATTTCATTAGTATTCCAAACATATATATGTACTTACATATATATTATACATATGTAATTACATATATAATGAAGAATCCCTTTATTAATACTTAGATTACATCATTAGTCATCTCATGTGCATGTGCACACACAGTCAAATAATTTGGAATGCCAAAATATAGTTTTCAAAAATTAAAAAAATATGACTCTCAATCTAATACAAAATGAACACATGTGATATTTTTTTTAGCCTATTAAGAGCAAACCAGAAGAATGGTCAAGCTGAGTAAGCGGAGATTTTATGAATAGCAGTTTACATCACCACTAAAGAAAAGAATGTTGAAATAAGTTGGCTAAGTTAGACTGACTAATGTCCTTCTAGGGCAGTAAATATAATTTTTCTACTGAAATAGAAACTCTTCTATTGTAAGAAAGTGGCTTGTATCTCAATCGGACAAAAATATACAAATTAACGTGTAACTTTCAAAGTTGGGTCCTAATCAATAATAAATAGGAAGTATGACAACAGTCCATCCCCTACAGAATTAAATAGTTTGGATGTGCCTGTCAGACAATGCTTCAGTAAGACGCTGGAAGAACAGACGCCATTACTATACTCCAGCGTCTTCAGTAAGACGCTGGAAGAACATACGCCATTCAATTCTCAAGTTTTAGATCACTTTATATTAGAAAAGAAATATTACATTTTAGAATTTCTTTCATGAGGATAGTAATTTAAAAAAAATTCAAACATTTTATTATAATAAAAAACCACAGATTATAGTTTAGAAATTCTTGGGAAAAATAATTTTATTTTATAATTTATGAGACAAGTTCTGCCAATGTGGATAACCTTGGCAAACAGATTTTTGTATAGTTCAACATGGTAACTAAAAGTAATCAGAAATCTTTTCAATGAGAAGTATTTTGGAAATGAGCGGTTAAATCTGTATACCAGACCATGTAGAATGCAATCTTTCCAATTTTCTGCCAATGATACAACTACCATCATAGAGACCACTCTTCTGCCATGTGTCAGACTAAGATTCTCCAAAGACTAAAAATAATATTAATAATAAAAAAGTTTATAGCTGTTTTTGTAGGGCAAATCCTAAAACTGAAAGGTAACATGAAGTTGGAAGAATCTTGCCCCCTCTCTTCTTCCTTCCTACCCTCCATTCTTTCTTTCCTCTCTCCACTATGGAACTTTTTGGTACAATGGCAAATAAGCACAGTTCTCTAACTCCTTTGCACCTCTTCATCTATCCAGTAATTCCAAGGAAGTGTTCAACAGAATAATAATTAAAAAAAAAAAAGCTGGAAGAAAGCTGTACATATTTTGTGTTGCTGCAACAACAATCTACCACAAACAACTGATTTAAAACAGCACACACTTATTATGTAAGGTTCTGTAAATTAAAAATCCACTACAGGTCTCACTAGGCTAAAATTAAAGCATAGGCACAGCTGCATTCTTTCCTCCTGGAGACTCAGTGAATCTCTGAGAATTGTCTTTTCTAGCTTCTAGAGGCCTCCCACATTCCTTGACTGGTGCCTCCTGCCTCTATCTTCAAAGCATCTCTTTGAGTCCTTTTCTTCACCACCACACAGCCTTCTGACCATAGCAGTAAAAGCCTCTTCATTTTTAATGACCCATGTGATTAGACTAGACACATTTGGGTCCAATCCAAGAAATTTCCCTATCCCAAGATGCTTGACTTAATCATATCTTCAAAAAAACATGTTCACAGATTCCTGGTGCATGTACATTTTCGAGGGGCCATTATTTTGCTTAACATTACCTGTATCTCAGCTACAAAGTTTGACATTTACTATACTCCACGCTTTAGAGGTTATGTGTTAAAGCTGCACAGTGGGATGCAGATTAAAGAGGTTTATGTTTTTCTTCCTGGGAAAGTGTGGAGTATCTGGGAAATAATTTGAGGAAACCCAAACAGTATACCACACAATTTGGTAATTTCAAGGCGGGATCATTGAGCAGGATGCAGTGTTTGCAACAAGCAAGTCAGCAAACAGATGAAAACACAATGGCTGTGCTGCTTAAATAAATAAATAAATAAATAAAGCCTCTTTTTGAAATGGGAAGCTGAAAACACACTTGAAACAGAAAACCCCAGATAGGATTTTTTTTCTGTATTGAATGGGGGTACAAAGTTCTCTCCCAAGTTATTCCAGAGATGCAATGCTATCCAATTCAAAGTAATGAGGAAAATATTATAACATTAAAACATATTCTGCTAATGCTATTAGGATTTGGGGTTATTTTGATTTTCTTCCTTTATAATATATATCTTCTGTATATTTCTAGGAGTAAATCTGAATTAAGTATAACATGTGTAGTATGTTTTATCACAGTGTAAAATCTTGGCAACCATAATATACATACATACATAGACAAGTATTACACCTCACACTTACATTAAATTGAAGAATTTAAATAAGGTTTTCTTTGGCCCCTGTTGAAAACAAAGAATAAGGAAGAATGAATATTGCAAAAGAAAGCAAGGAACAAAGTCTTGTTACAGGGCAGCCCCGATATAAATGGGGTGCCTGTCTGGGTTCTCACCTGTGTGCTTAAAAGGGACTTAAAAGATTCAACTGCAGACACACCCAATAAAATTAATAAAGGGCCTCCCTGGTGGCGCAGCAGTTAAGCGCTGCGCTGTGGATCTGCCGGCAGCAGCACAAGTTTGATGCCCAGCCAGGGGGAATCCCATGTGGCGCGGTGGACCTCTCCTGCCTGGCCCGCTGCTCCCCTCAGCAGTGTATTTCTGTCCATCTGCCTGTTCTGCTCCCCACCCTGTCTCTGGTAAACCCTCTCACTGTGAACCCTCTCTGGTGAACCCTCTCACTCTGGTGAACGCCTCTGACCTGTACCCCAGCTTGTATGCATAAATACATAAATCTTTAAAAAAATTAATAAAAGGTTTTATTTATAAAAAGAGAAGGAAAAAGATAAAGAATAAATTGGTGAATGCATCCTACCAGTTCTGCTAAGCTGGAATCTTATGGCCCACTCAAAACTTGGCAATCCACAATCATGAGCAATAGCCCCCCTCCAAGCTCACAGGTCTGGTTTTTAAATCCCAAAATCATTTCTTAACTCCACCCTCAGTCTTCAGTATCCTTCCTTCGGTGATGATGGCATTCTGGGATTCGTAGTCCTAGGTGTCTTGGATAGCTCTGGCTTGAGGTGGGGTGGGGTCCTGGGACACTCCCCTTTCCTGAGGACCTCCCTCTAACAATCCCTGAGGACCACCCTCTTACAGTCTCACTATAAGAAGAAAGGATGTAGAACTACTTTACTGCCCAACATTCTAAGTTTCTTTGTTTTTCATCAAAGCAGATCTGGCAGAGAAACACATGTTTTCAGTTTTGCTCCATGGAAAGATAATCTTTACTTTAGTATTCATTATGTACAATGTATGCAAAATGCAATGAGCCAACTGACTCACACTTTGGTGTTATGCAAATAAAACCTAAACACAAGAAAGTGTAACATCTAGTAAAATGTGCATAAAACCACAAAGGCTAAGATAAGAAAGTGGATAGCTAAGAAATGCAATTAGCACATTGACTCAGGGCAACTAGCAGGATTTGAAGTTGAGCCATACAAATATAATTTTGTAATTTTGACTGAGAATAAAGTTACATTTATAGGCAAATACAGGCTCATATTTGCAAAAAAGTTTCTGCATTTGATAAGAAAAAAAGTGAAAACAAAAGTTTTATTGAGAGGTGGAGGCAGGTCTATACATGAGTTAAAATGTGATATAAAAAAAGATTTTATATGCTCCATGAGTTTTTGATGTTTCAAATGGTGTTCATGCTCTTTTCTAATATTTGAACAAATGTTATTCAATTATTCAAAACAGTGATTTAGGTAGGAATCTCTTTATAAAGACATAAAGGTTGATTCTTTCCCATAAAAATAGTAGACAGTGGAATACATGTGAATTGTAGTTTTTTTAAAAAAATGAAAAAGTGGGAAATTTCTGTAGCTTGGATGGGTAGGATTCTTTGTCCTTGGCAATCTCTAGACATACATAATCAGTTCGACTGTTTTGTGTAAGAGACAAATTAAAATTGATTATGAAACCCACAGAGTTCAGATATTTAGGGTATTAAAGCTAACAGACTATTAGGTATTTAGTTATTTCAAGTAGTTAAATTGTTTTTGGCTGTTAAGATATAACCAGAAATGAATATGATAATTAAGACTACTATTTAAGAGATCAGACTCAAGCGTGGTAGGATAGCAGGCATGTGGAAAACTTGGGGGTGTGCAGAAGTCTGATTTTTTGAAAAATTAGAAAGTTGTTGGAAGAAAAGAAAATGAAAGATATATATATTTTTAAAGCCAACCTTATATATGAAATTCAAAGGTCAGTCTTTTTTAGCAATCCTTGAGCTTTTTAGATACTGGATCACTTCTCAGTGATTATCATACAATCACATTCACAGAATAACAACATCTCACCAAACTATAAAAGCACCTAAAATCATTAGAGACTTCAAGTGGTTGCCCTTTAGCACCTTGTCTCTGCTTAAAAATCATTGATTATTGCAGATAAATGTTTTCTTAAAAGTCCATGTGGCAAAGATCTGGAATTTACCAGGAAACCCTCCATGTTACTTTGAAGCCAGATCTGCTTTTTCCTCTCAGCAAGTCCTAACCTGCTCCAGTGCAAATCTCAGGGTCCCTTTTGCTCTCTGTTCCATCTGACAGACATCTCAGTGACCATATGTATCCTTTGTTGTAACCAAAATACATTTTACACATTGCTAAAATTTGGCAGCACACTCAGGAAACATTTGTGGCATATCCACATATGCCCCAGCTTGCCGGGGGTGGGCAACTGATTCATTTGATCATTTCAGTCACGTAAGAGACAAACAAAGATTTCTGACAAACATGACCTGAGATTATGTAAAAGAAAAAAAAAAAAAGGGAAAGAAAAAGTGAACAAGAAATCCCTAGCTGAAACCGCTTTAGAGGAGAAAAAGACAGTGTGGGAGCAATAATGGAATGTAATTTTGAATTTGAAATGCTCATGTACAATTCTGTATCTACATTTTCTTATAATTGACACTGGATCCTATCCAAATGTTTGTTGTTGATGTGTATTTATATGGTAGAAGGGTGCAATCTGTGAGCTATGAGAGGAATACGACAGCTGGTAATTTATTTCTAGTTTATTAATATTTTCCAAGTATATTCTTTATTTTTTTAAGGATTTATTTTTTTATTTATACATACAAGCTGGGGTACAGGCCAGAGGCGTGGGGAGGCGAGAGGGTTCACCAGAGACAGAGCGGGTAGCAGAACAGGCAGATCAGAAACACACTGCTGAGGGGAGCAGCGGGCAAGGCAGGAGAGGTCTGCCGCGCCATGTGGGATTCTCCCCGGCTGGGCGTCGAACTCGCGTCGCCGCTGCCCACAGCTCCAAAGCACAGCGCTTAACCGCTGCGCCACTGGGGAGGCCCCAAGTATATTCTTTAAAATGATTTTTTTTGGGGGAGGAATTGAGAAAGTTGATAAAATTTCCTATTTAGCGCATTGTAGTCAATATGAGTTTGAGTTCCAGTTCTACAAGAGACTAGCAGTAGAACTTTTGGAGTGATATTTACATCTAGGCCTCAGTTTTTATAGTTGTAAAATATGGCTAGTTAATAGAGTGCTACTCATTGGGTTATTGAGAAGATTAATAAAATAAAGTGTGGAAAACACTTAGCATAGTACATGAAAAAAGAAGTGTTCAATAAATATTATCTACTATAATCATTCAGCTTAGTTTGCTTATATCTAGATATTTAAACACCAAGGGTTTAAGAAAATATAAGTACAATTCTGAAATCACATGATGATCAAATTCAGGATGTCACAAGTCCTGCGAACCTTAAATTAGCAGGCCAATGTGATCAATAACCTGAAATAACTTCCTGGAAGCAGTTTGACAAAGAAAAATGTATAAACGAAAATTATCCTCTGCAAAAGACATCATATTATGTAGGATATATGAGAGCCCAGGCACGTAAATTTGTTCCTTCAGTTTTGCCATGAAATTCTTCCACATTGCAGAAAGACATGGAAGTCTGAAGATTATGTGAAATAAAATGAAGATATCAGAATAATTAATGCTTTTCATTATTAAGTAATTATTTTGGAATAATTTTGGCAAGGCATCTGTTTCCAGTGTCCAGAAGTTTCCAGAAGGTAGTACTATAATTTACATTTTATATGTGAAAACTTATGAAACAGATGTTCCCAAAGGAGAACAGGGTAATTTTACTAACAGATACTTTAATAGAGGATGAGGACTTGAAATATTTAAGAAAACAAAGTCAGATGAATAGGTATTTACTGAGAGAGATGGGACACAAGTGTGCCCATTACCTAGATCCAGGAAGCCACTGTGGAGACCAACACAGCTGAGTATTATTGCCATGAGATCACTGGACATTCCAGCAGGTAGCAGACTGACCCAAGGGTGAGACTGATTTGGAATCCAGTCCAAATAGAGTTTCTCACAGTCACTGAACACTAGCTTGGGTTTATCCTTTACTTACCCATCTAATTTTTACAGGCTATGAGGAAACATCAACTACAAAGCTGGTCTTTCATTTTCTGAGAAAACTGAAGGTTAAAAAATAAAATGCCACTCTCTTCCATGGTCACTGATAACACCTTTTAAAGGATGAGTTCTGTTAGTTGAGTATCTCCTGATGTGCCTGTAGTTTCTTAACCATCATGACATTTTTTTATTTTTAAAGAAGCCTACTTAAGAAAGCTGAAGGTATAATTTTTCATTTAAAAATAAAAGTACATTTAAAAGATAATGATATCCCTATTTAAAAAATTAATTTACCTAAAGGAATTTAAAATTAAAGTTTAAAGATTTTTATAGGCCTTTTAACAATTCTGATCCTTTTTTTTTCATTGCAAAGGCTATTTCATCCTATAAATTAGTCCAATTTATTCTTTACTATTATGCCCAAGAGGTAAAATACCTGTTAACACATTGGCCAACTATGGTACTCTTTGCCTTCCAAAAAAGGAATAGTGGTTCTACCAAATCAGCAATCCTTTAAACCAAAACACAACATTACTGTGTTCCTTCTTATGTCAGTATTAGAATCATTGCAATATACTTCCCAATTTGGATATTTAAGTCTAAAACATAAAACAAAATAGAAATACATTCTTCTTGGTTTCGTTCTGACCTAAATACTCTTTTAAAAATATTGGTAACCTAAAATAAGCCTAAAACTACTTTTCAAATGCATACAAGTGCAAATAATCTCACATATTCTAGCTCCTAGGACCTAATCTTTTTCTGCGTTTCAATAATAATAATTTCTATCAATTTAACAATAACTGTCAAAAATTTTGGCAGTTAGAATCACAGTTTTGTGTCTTAGAAAAAGTCCTTAAAAAACACTAAAAGCAACTCTTTCTGTTCTAAGTGAGGTGACAGGTTAGTGGATGGCTAGAGCAGTGCCTGGGTCTCTGTGCTTACAATGCTCCAGTCATTTACCTATCTTTTTGCTCTGAAGTTCAGAAATGTGATTAATCCTTAAACATGTCTTACAAAATAAAATTCCTGAAATCTGCTGAAAATAATACATTGAAATTAGACACCGAAAATTTTTATGAAAAACCTGGTCCAAGTTAAGGGAGAGGGAAAGAGGGTCCAAGATGTGCAGAGCTAATTTATTGCCATACCATTACCCAAACCATTGGTCAGTCAAGGTATTTGTAATATAGTTACTTGGTTTTCCTTTGTGACACAAGTGGTAGGTACTACACTGGGACCAAATCACAGGTAGAATGTTGACTCATGATGTAAAGATGATTTTTCTAAGAAAGGTAAAATATTCACTATATGTTGTGGATTGATCAATGATATATAAGCAAATTGAAATTCTACAGTTTACACAAGTCCAGGCATAGTTATTTAAAATGCTTTAAAAAAATGAGTTGAACTGCCAGGAAGAAAGTTAGCATTTCTGGGTCCAGACTAGATTTCTGATTCAACTCTACAATTACATGTTATCTTAGATTAGGTTCCCCTGGAACTATGAGACAAGCAATTGAAGTGCAGGTAGCTCATTTGGGAAATGTTCCTTAGAAGTATGAGTTAGGAAGTGGAAAAGTGAGACATATACACTGTACTTAATGAGCAGGTCATGACCACTGCAGGCAATTGTAACTCAGTTCCACTAGAGGCTCCTGAGAGATGATTCAAAATAAATTTCAGACTTGTCATATCTGGGGACTAGGAGGCTGGAGGTTGTCATTGGCTGTTGGCTACTGTCATTGGTATTAACTCTTCAACACTTCTGGTCTTTCTTCCTTGTGACTGTAGCTAGAAAAAAATCCTAATGGATGTGAGTAGTACATGCTCAGTTGTACTACATATGTGTATATGTTACGGTGTCTGATTAACATCTCCAAACAATTGCTAGTGCAACAGGGAAGTCTGAATTTACCAGGTTCTACTTGTAGCAAGTAAAAAGATATAATAGCAAGATATTGCCAGAATGTGGGAATATGATGTCTGTGAGACTGATATTATGGAAAATTATACTGGGCAATTATCAGTTTTTCCAAACTATTTATTAGGATGTAGCTTTAGGTGAAATCTGCTTGTAACATTATATCTAAATTTGCTGATTTAGATTTAATTGCATTATCATAAACAAAGAAGCAAAGATTCAGTTAAAATGTGGTATTTGGCAAAAAAACATTGAAGAACAGATAAAAAGGAGAAGCATTTGACAGCGTTCATGTGTTATTCTACCATGAACAAGGATGGCACTCATCAGGTAGGGCCCTTTTTGGATTTGGGTACTTCGGGCTCTAAAAGCCTGATGGGATGCCATTAACGATGTGCTAGCAAAAGCTCTTCTTGCTCCAATCCATGGCTACCGAATAAACTTCTGATTTTAATTTGGCCTCCTAAATAGATTGATCTATAAAGAGAAGTGGTACTGGTCAGAGAATACAGATACCTAATTGCCTTGACAATTTTGTTTTTCGTTATAAATAATTTTTAAGAACTAATCTACGATTCCTTTGAAATTGATAAGTTATCAGTCAAGACAAGACCAAGTTTCTGGGTCTATATTATGGCAGCTTTGCCAATATACTGTGAACGACATAGTAAAAATCCTCTTTGTGACTATCTAGTCATTTTTCTCTGGCATAACCTCTGAAAGTCTCAGCAGTGGAGATCCAGGTTTCAGGAACTGGATTACAGAACACTGGTGTCTTTATTTGCACTGCTGTAAACTCTTTATTCATTTGTAGAAAATCATGTTTCAAGACTGGTCATTGAAGCAGTGATGAAAATAGAGTGTGGAGTTCACTTTAAGTATGAATCAACTGGGAAGCAATTCAGTTACTTAAATATTCCTCAGTGCTCTTAGTCACTCACGTGCTTTGTGAAGGTTTCCAGGTCTAAAAAGTTTGGAAACATCACACACTCTGTTTCTTTTTAAGAGAATCAGAATGTAACTAGCCTTTAAAGACTGACGAAGTCTTGAGGATATCTATTTAGCTTTATTTAACTCAGCATTTCTCCTTTTTTCCCCAATCTTTTCCCACTTTTGTTTAACCAAACATTTATTAATATCCCTTAGAACACATTTGTAGATTATCATTACCATCAATCTCTTATCCTATTTCATGTTTTAAAAGTCATTTAATATTATTAAAGCTTGTAATTGGGAAAATTAATCTGGTTTTGCACATTTATGAAGGTTGAATGCATCATGATTATTTACTTTGCCCTGCAATAATATTCAAATCAATTTCTGCTTATCTCCCTTTTACATGAGGTTTGTCCTCTTAATAACATTCTGTTTACCAAATATGGCAAAAATGCATTTTCATTTCTCACATAGCTAGAAAATCTTAGCAGTATCTGTGCAAATAATTTTCTTCCTGCATTTCCTAGTGTACATCTATTTACATTGTTCTGTCAATATGCTTGAGTTGCAAATGTAAACACTGAAATAATCTGAAATTCTCTCTAACAAAGAGATTTCCAACACTGATATTCATTTCTTGTTGTATGTTTTGCTGTGTGAACAATTCTTTTCTTTGTTCATACATTAAGGCTTTGCCAGAGGCAGACGTTTATGGTATTAATATACAGAATGCTGTGTGTATCTTTTTTATTATCTGGAAAGAGAGCAGAAAAAAAATTCCCCAGTGAACTCTAAAGGCAAATACAAAAGATTTCCAAGACTATGCAGTAGCTAAGGCTTTACTCAAGTTCAATAGCTAGCCATCTAACTCTGGGGGTGGGTGTGTGTCCATGTATGGGCCCGTGTCTGGACACATTCATGTGTCCATCAGTCAGAGACAGAGAGAAAGAAAAGTTTGCATCAGTATTGTGTCAAAGGTTACCTTTCTGCTTTGCCTTTAAAAGAGACTGTAATTTTGTAATATATTCACTAATACAAAATGGAATTTTGAAATACCATAATGAATCCATCATTACTGATAAAAGAATGTTTAAACTAATAAGGCAGTTTATAATTGAGGGAAAGATGAAGGGAGAAAAATGTTTTGTTGCACACAACTAATTTTGTAAAAGTCCTAAGTGTAATTTGGGACTAGCCAGAGGAAGCAAAGGAGCTTATTATCACTATTATCAGACACTCCCAGAGGTTGTGATCCAGTAGATTAGGCACTTCACCAATGAGACTCAGGTTTAATCTCAGTTTTAAAAATGACCTGCAGAATATGTAATAACTCTCCCTAATGTCCATAGCACTTTCTTTCTCCATTTAGTTTTTGTTTTCACTAGGCCTATCTATGACAATCACTTACATGTACCACAAAGTTTCTATTTAGCCACACCTCTGAGCAACTCTGAACTGCCGATATTTTCTGCTTCCGTTACTAATCACATCTATCAATATAAAGGAAGGAGCCATCAGGAAGTGTCATCCCCATTTTATAGACAAGAGAATAGAAATTGATTTGCTTGAGTTCACAGAGAGGATCCAGGTGGATGCAGTGCTTAGCCCAAAGCTCATGACTGTACCTGTGGAGCTGGAAGCTGGAAAATAAACAAGTGATGTATCTTGGGGGCTAGAAAAAGGGGAAGGGAGAAGTCAGTTCCTTCCAATATTTTAGCATTGCCATGCAACATGAGGGTCTCTGAGCACAAACTGTACTATGAATCCTGGAAATGAAGTAGAGCCCAGAGCATGGACAATAAATGAGTGGATTTAACCCAACAACACCTTGAATTAACTAAGAAGTGAATTTGCTTCCCACATACTCCTGAAACAAGAGTAACCTTTCCCTCATGGTCAAGTCGCTATGGACAGTGGGAATTTGGGAGGAGACACATGGATGCTTTCCTGCTTCTCTCTTCACCATATGAACGCTCTAAAGGGAAAAGAATTAGCTATTGTGACATTAAGAAAATGAGGTACTAAGTGAACCCCAAACCCTTTACAGCTGCCAAGAAGATGTAGTTGACTCATGCCGGGAAGCAACCTGCAAATCATGTGAAATTCATGGCCCACAAAGCAGGATGGCACCATCCATACCACTGAGCCCACTGCTGTATTTAGCACAGTGGGAGATACTTGGAAATCAAGAGTCCATGTCATCAAAAAAAAAAAAAAAAAAAGCCTTTTTGAAGTGTAACAGTTTCTAAAATATTTAGAATATATGATTTGTTAAGTTTCAACTTAAGTATACATTCATGAAACTATCAGCACAATTAAGAGAACTGCATATTTATCACCCTCAAACATTCCGATCCATGGGATTCTCTCTGATCTCCATACTGGTGCACTGCTATGAGTAGGGAAATAGCCCAAGCAAAGTAGCCAGAAAGTCACCGTATGTGAAGAAAAAGGCTTAGTCCCATTCTATGCAGAGTCTGCCTGACATTCCTGGGAACTGCTGGGATCAACAAGACACATGGCAGAGAACCTGATACTGCCCTTTTGTCAGTCAGCTGTTGCATCATTTCACTTTTAATTTTTTCCTTTATTGGCTAACAGTGGTTTACAACATTGTATATGATTAAGGGAATAGATTCACACTGCCTCAGATGTTACCACCCCACTTCCACGATACAAGCACCCCATCATCCTTTGCCCTAGACCATTGTGCCTCCTCTCTCCTTTGCCCTCACCCCTACCCTTCTACGTCCTCTAGTAGCCTCAATTCTGCAGTTATATTTCCAGGGTTTATTTTGGTTTAGTTTTGTCAGTTCCTTTTCTTCCCCCCTCTCTATTCCACATATGAGTGAAATCATTAAGCATTTATTTCACTTAGCATAATCCCCTTCAATTCATTTATGTGGTGGTAAATGGCAAGAGTTCATCTTTCTTTGATAGCTGAGTAGTATTCGATTATGTATATATACCATATCTTCTTTTTTTTAAAAAAAAATTGATGTATTTATACATACAAGCTGGGGTACAGGCCAGAGGCGTGGGGCGGCAAGAGGGTTCACCAGAGACAGAGTGGGGAGCAGAACGGGCAGATCAGAAATACACTGCTGAGGGGAGCAGCGGGCGAGGCAGGAGAGGTCTGCCGCACCATGTGGGACTCTCCCTGGCTGGGTGTCGAACTTGCATTGTGCACTGCCTACATCTCCACAGCGCAGCGCTCAACCGCTGCACCACCAGGGAGGCCCTATACCATATCTTCTTAATCCACTGTTCTGTCAATGGGCATTTAGGCTGCTTCCATAACTTGTCTATTGTAAATAGTGCTTCTTGCATTAGCTTAATGCTAGTCTCACAATTTACCACAACCTTGGTAGTTTAAACAGCATGAATTTTTTATTTGACAGTTCTGGGAGTAAAAGTTCCAAAAAGAGTTGCACTGGGCTGAAATCAAGGTGTCAGCAGGGCTGTAATCCTCTCTGGAGGCTGCAGGGAAGAACCCATTTCCTGACTTTTTCCAGCTTTAAAAGGCTACCCAAATTCATTGGTTGAGCCAGTAGTAATAGGTAGAGTCCTTCTCACATAGCAGTAGTCCAATCTCTTCTTCTACTGTCACATCCCCTCCTCTGACTCTTACTGGGTTTTCTTTCTCCCTTCCATTTTTAAAGACCCATGTGATTACAAGGGCCTACCCAGAACATCCAGGATTATCTACTTATCTGACAGCTGATTGGCAGCTCTAATTCTATCTGCAGGCCTAATTCCCCTACATTAAGCATCATAAGAGGTCATATGTTCGATATTGAGTACAGTTTTTTTGCTAAGTAATGCTACCTCTCATTAGCTACACACACACACACACACACACACACACACACACACACACAAGAATAATACATTTAAGGACATATAGACATCATTATTTATACATATTTAGAAATGCATAGATGTTTTTGGTTATTCTGATGATTGGTGTATTGGGGACAGTGACACTTCCCTCTCAGAGGTAATGATAGAATTCAAGAGGGAAGATATCTAGACTTCTAAATAAAGGCAAGTAATTGGTGTCTTTGTGGATGAATTTTGTACAGCCCTGTACATCTTCCTCCAAATATTTTGTTTGGCTAGAATAATGCTTAACATTTAAGATTTGAGTGACTTTAGGTGGGGCTCATAATCTCCAGGATCTGAGAATCCCTAGTGTTTTTTTTTTTTTTTAGCTGAGGAATATAATCCTCTATTCTTAGTAGATGCCAGATCAAGTGGGCAATAATAAATAAGGAGACAGAAGACTAAAATTCCCTAGTGTTTTACACTAAACAGGAATCACGACTTTTTCTTACCTGCTTGGTTCCTACAGGCATATAAATTTGTATACCAGAAATAAATGAAGGAGAAGTGAAAAACCTATGAATATTTTGAGACATCATTTTTTCATATCATACTCAGACACCCAAATTTACTGGTTAAGGAACAGTACATTAGATTATATTCTTTTCTTCAGGCAAACCAGAAACCAGTTAGCAGAAAGATAAAATTAATAAACAAAACAACATTTTTGGGGGGAGAAGAAAGAATGTAATTAATTCATTCTTCTTTGAGTGCTGAAATATATAATCTGTTATTTCACTGAAAGCAGATTCTCAGACACAGTATTCTCTAGCATCAAACTGCAACAAACTATTCTCCCTCTCACTCTCTTTTCTGTTAACTGAAATTCAATATAATTCTCTACTGCTACTAGATGATCTTTCAGAACTGTGGGTCAGACTTCTCTGGCAGAGGAAATTCCTCTACTTTATCATCCCTACTGATGAAGTGCTGATGGATAAAACACCACAAGCATTAGCATAGAGAACTCCAGTGCTTAGAAAAAAGCAAATTAATTATTCTTTCATGTACATCTTTTGTAATGTAAATGATTTCAGAACTGAGGGGAAATGCGTAATTTGAAAAGAGAATAAATGACATTACATACAGTAATCTGCATATAAATCTATTTGCAAATAATGTATCCATTTTAGTACCAAAATGAAGAAAAGGCTACTGAAAAAAGATTTTAAAATTATATTCAACACATTTTTTTTTACCTAGAGTTCAAAGCTATCTACAGAAGTAGCAATTATTTTGTGATTTAAAAAAATATAGAGCTTATCCACAGGAAATGAGTATTCTACTAAAGAAAATTAGCAGAAAAACAGATGCTGAGTAACTGTATAAGGACATTTTCTTCTGATTCCTCTAGCCTCTTCTGCAAATAATTTGTTCTAGTTTGGGCTATTTTCCTCTACAGAGCCAATTTTTGTGTATTTTTGATTCAAAACAAAAGTAATACATTTTAGAAATAATGACAGTGATAGTGATAGATGACTAGACTATTTTTAAAAAAGCAATATACTTTAAAATGTTTCCGAAAAGATAATTGATTTAAAAAATAAGAAGTTCATTCTCAGAAACTTAAAATATAATGAAAGAAATCAGAAAGCATTATAAATTAGGAACAATATTTAGAATAAATCTATTACACTAAAATGCCATTTCAACCTTTGTCTTAAAATAATTACTGCTGGGACTCCCCAGTGGCACAGTGGTTAGGTGCTGCGCTGTGGAGCTGTTGGCAGTGGCTGTCGGCAGTGGTGACGCGAGTTCGACGCCTGGCCAGGGAGATTCTCACATGGCGCAGCAGACCTCTCCTGCCTCGCCTGCTGCTCCCTTCAGTGATGCTTTTCCATCGATCTGCCTGTTCTGCTCCCCACTTTGTCTCTGGTGAACCCTCTCACCGCCCCATACCTCTGGTCTGTACCCCAGCTCGTATGCATAAATAGATAAATCTTTAAAAAAATATATTTAAAAAAATAAAAAATAATAAAATATGACTGTCTTATAGGTTTTGTTACATTTTCTGATTTCCCACTAAAAGGAGATGGAAAATGTCAATAAAACTGAAAAGCAATGCTATCTGACATGCTGTTAATGGAATTTGGAGATAAGATCCACTAATCATAGTTGAATAGCCAGTTTATACTTTGCCTTGTGTGACCCAGCAGTCTTACCAACTTGGGGAAAAAAAGTGACAGGGAAAGAAAGATATTTTATTTATTCTCTATTATCTACCCTAAAGCTTAGAAACTAGAGAATTTGGACCATATACAAAAAAGTAAAATGTAGTTCCCTTACTCAGTATTTTAAGTTATAAGTGCAAGAAATGGATAGATTTTTTCTAGCACTTTATAATCAAGGTCCTACTGCAATGCCAAGAATATAGAGGCTGAATATTCTTTGAATGAATAAGTAGAACTGTAGGAACAGAAATCAAATAATTAAAGATTAACAAAAATTAAAAACAAGAAGAGAAATGCCCTTGGGCTAAAATAAGATTTATGGATGTAGATTGAAATTTATCTGCTGCATTGAGGGAAAGTCAAGACTCATACCTTTAGATATCCTGTGATTTTTTTCTTCATTCCAAGAGTGAAGAAAAATACCAGAATTTAGGAAAGACCTCCTTTTTACAACTTTCCAGTATAGAGAGAATAGACACAGCTGAGAGACACGCTAGTATTGGGGCTGTTTGGAAAATCAGCTAAACATAACTTGCCCAGAATAGGTGGAACATTTACTCTGAGAGTCCCTCCATACTCACATTATGGTAGATCACAGAGAGAGACCTCTGGCCTACTCATCACCATCTAGGATCAGCTAATCACTAACTAAGCATTTCATTTATTGGAGCTCAGTTTCTTCACTTGAACATTGCAGAGTTTAGAATCATAAGGGTGTCAGCTTAACCATGTATGAACTGAATCAAATCTGCATTGATGTTTTATTTGGAAAGATAAGTAAAACAAATAAGGATAACAAAACAGAACACACATACACAAAAAAAAGTCATGACATTCCTCCTACCACCCTATATAAAAGTTTAAAGTAGCTCTTAGACCTATATGTAAAATCCGAGAGAGAAGAATGTTGAGTAGGCAAAGACTTCTTAGGGGACAGAACTCAAAACTACAAAATAGTAAACTGGTAAGTAGGACTTATCAAAATTAAAAACTTCTTATAAAAAATAATCCAAAAAATGAAGTCTCCAAGTCACAGACCAGGAGAAAAATATTTACAATACATATATTTAAAATGACTTTCACCCAAGATATAAAGTAACTGCCAAAAAAAAAAAATTAAAAAAGACAAATAGTCACTTTAACACACTTCATAAAAGATACAATTGGCTAAAAACTACATCAAAAGGAGGGTACTACTTCATATGCATAGGATGGCTTAAATTTAAATGATGGATTATAAGTATCAATAATGAGTTGGCTCAACTGGAAATATAATACACTGATAGTGTAAAGTAATGCAACTTTTTTTTTTGCAAATTAGAATTCACAAAAAAGTTAAACATGTATCTCTCCTATGACTTAGAAATTATACACCCCAAAATGAAGCATATGTCCACAAATACTTCTACAACAATGCTCATAATGACTAAACACTGAAAATAGCTCAAATGTCCATCAACAGAAAGTAAATAACCAAACTGTGGAATTTCCAGATAATGGAATTCACTTAAAAATTACAACAACCATTACTACATACAACTATATGGGTATATATCTCTGAAACAGTATGTCAAACCAAAGAAACCATACAGAGTATAAACTCATGATCCCCATGTATTTTAGGGATCATGGCTAACTTTTTCTGTTAAGGGACAGAAAATAAATATTTTAGGTTTTGTGGTAATGTTTTAGTTTCTATATTCATTTGTTTTGTCTTGAAAGAAAATGAAGGTTTTGGATCAAAGGCAGACTGTTAACTTGTTTTTTTAAGATTAAATATCTATTAAGAGGAAAAACTTCTGAAATATCACAAATATTTCTTGAAATTTTAAGACATGATTTATATAGCAATAGACAATAAATCAGAAACCAGAGGCTGTATTTTGATAAATACAAACAAAATATATTATTATTCACAGGCCTGAAAGCCTTGTGTTTATAAAGCAGGTTATTTGTTATTTGTGGACTATTTGTATATGACATACTCCTTTTTTGAATTGAGATAACATTTGTTTATCACATTGTACATGATTCAGAGGTACAGGATCACACCTTTTCTGAGGTATATTGCATCACCACACCCACTACCAAGAACACTATCATAGAGGACTAGGAGTGCAGATAATTTTTTCCTACAGACGGGGCCTCCCTGGTGACGCAGCAGTTAAACACTGCGCTGTGGAGCTGTTGGCAGCGGCGAAGCGAGTTCAACACCCAGCCGGAGAGATTCCCACATGGCCTGGCAGACCTCTCCTGCCTCGCCCGCTGCTCCCCTCAGCAGTGTACTTCAGCTGATCTGCCTGTTCTGCTCCCCACTGTCTCTGGCGAACCCTCTCGCCGCCCCACGCCTCTGGCCTGTATCCCAGCTTGTATGTATAAATTAAAAAAAAAAAATTTCCTACAGAAATAACTGCAGAGTTTCCCCATTGAAGAAGGTTCTCCTTCATTTTTTCC